>CM061534.1:73030484-73265324 GCA_030545055.2 Neoaliturus tenellus
CTCCCACGACGCATGGTATACGCTGCGCCTTAACGCTACCAGACTTTCTGTGAGTAAAATTTCAATTTTTACATCATTCCCTCTTATTATATAACTTGGCAAAAATATATCGCTACCTGTTTGCTACAAAATTAATTTTTATTTAGCTCTACAAGCCTCCTAATATTTTCGCAGATGAGTTTAAATATTTTAACCTCATGATTAAATTTTGTTCCACACTGGTGGATTTTGAACTTAGCTGCAAAATTGAACCATGCACATCTTGTACAATAATTTTTTTTTCATTTAGCTCTACCTCTTTATTAACCTAACAATAAGTATTTTCTCGAACTTAAATTTTATACTAGTCTCGCTGTTATTTTTTCTACACAGTACGTGTTAATACTTGGACAGTTCGCAGCAAACTGTTTCTAAACATAGCAACACCAGACCGCATTACCCCCACCACTACAGCCCTGTTCCCCCACTACTTCCAGCTTAGGTGCTACAATTGACTGAGTTTTTCAGTTTTATACTAACCTTACTGTGAGACACAGCTATGGCTGAAACTTTGCGAGAAAAATTATTAAGAGTAAAATTTTTGCTGGCAAAGCAAAATAATTCTGTTAGGGTGTCCAAGACTTCCACTTTGACAAAAATGAAACGCTGCCTTAGGAATAATCCAAAATTTTACTCAAGGGACACCAAGATCACTATGGATGATAAAATGTTTCAAAAACTTTTAGACGAGCTAACTTTTGCCAGTAAAATAACGCTGGTGGCTCCAATTCCAGACTAAGTGTCAAGGTCACTTAGAAATTAATAAAAAAATTTATTTTCTTAACAAATATTTCCACTCCAAGTAACGGAGGTCCAGCAAAAGAACAAACTCGGATGAGTTGTTGGAAAAAAAATAATTTTTTTATTTTTTCGCATCTGACCACTTTACCCCCACCACGCGGTCTGGTACCCGGACGGCGCGGTGCTGTCCAGTCAGTCGGCGTCCGGCTCCCGCACGGTGATGACACCACCACCGTCGGCTGTTCGCAATTTTGTTTCCAGTTGGGCTTCGGGTTTCTCCAGTGGGTAAGTGGAAATAAAAATTATTTATTTTTTTAGTTTTAAGAGTGGGGTTGCTGGGGTTCAGGTCAATGGCCTCTGAGGAATGCCTTACGTCACATTTGGTAGGTTTTTCGGTCTGGTCGCTGGAAAAATAAATTTTTCTTTGCACTTTTGTGGTTTCTCGTGGATTTTCACTCCACAGCCGAATACTAGAAACCACAAGAGTGCAAAGAAAAATTTTTTTGTCTTTCCGCGTGACCTTGACCTTAATTACGTCAATGACGTCATTATGGTGACGTCAGCGGTGATGACGTCGTCATGACGTCATTTCTATTACGTCATACCTATGACGTCATAGATATGACGTCATCGATGACGTCACCGATGACGTCATTCGTGACGTCAGTGACCTTGGTGACGTCAGCATTCCTCAGGGGTCATTGACCTGAGCCAGCAGCCCTACTTTGCCACTACTGCCTATGTCACATTTTACACAACTTAAAAGGTCCATGATTAACATTTCAGCAACATACCACAACCTTGACCTCAAAAGGTTGAATATCTCAGAGAAACTTGTAAACTAATTTATTTCGAAGAAAGATTCAGCTATATGATTTCAAAGCAAAGTTGTTATTTACGGCTTGGTTATCCATTTTAGATCCGGTTTGTGGCATTGTATTCTACAAAGTGAGACTTTTAACTTATTGTAGATTTCAACTCATGCCTTTATTTAAGACTTAACTTACTCTTTGTGAGCCTTTTCACTGAAGAGGTATAAAGCATGGTTTGAAGATAAATATATTTATGACATCTCCACATCCTTATTTGGGTTCTGGCTCTTTTCAGATTGATATATGCTTCAATGTAAAATTTTCTAATAGTTCTTTCGAATAACTTATATTCTTATATTTTAAAACCCTCGAGAGGACGCTAAGAGGAGGAATCCTCCGGGTCAACATTTGATGCTGTGGAAAATATTTATCTTGGGGTTGACAGCACTGTACATTTGTGTAGCTGTCGCTCTCATCCTTACCATGCATTTCACGTACCCTTATCCCGCTTTCAGCGTCCAGGGTCAGTTTGGCGAGCGCTGTCCTGAGGTGCTGGACGATTCCTTCGTGAGCGTCCTTGTGTGTTTTGTGAACCCGGAGGAAGAGTCCGTGTGCGATCGTTTTTTATTTGGTTATTTGTAATTGTTTAGGCTACATTTGCCATTTTAGATTTATTTTATTTAAAGTAACTTTTTATTTTTCCATGAATAACTATTTGAATTGATTGTAGTATCATTGTTATAATATTTAATTTATAGTTTATGCCGGAAAACCTCATAGTATATATATATATATATATATATATATATATATATATATATATTTTTTACATAATCTTATAGATGAGTTTTTTACAAAAGCTTTTTTAAATGTATTCCAAAACATTATTTTTACTATTTTTATACTATTTTACAAAAATGTTATTGAAACATATTAAGTTTTAAGTAAAAAAAGTGAAATATGTTTTGTATAATCCATAATAGCTATAATAATTACATTTGTTAAATTAACTTCATTATTATTGCTCTGTTTTGCAGGGATATAGCGTGAAATCTATTTCATAATCATTTTCTGTATTTATTTCAAACAATAAAAGTATTTAAAATACATTTTTATCATTCTGCAAGAAATCAGCCTGTTTTTTTGTTCTCTCAATAGTACCAAAACCGATTCTTGTCTATCCTAGGACTGAAAAATCATATGGAGATTTTTTTAGGTCCTAGTACTGAAAAGTCAGCTGTTTGTTAAGTGTATTGATTTATTAATGTTGAGGAGCAGAACTTTGAAATTCAAACGTTATAAAGAGCATTTGTAAATAACAGAAATGTAAACACTGCATATAACTTACTTTGTAAATATAACCTCGAATATACAAAGTTGATATTTTTTACGATAAAAAGTCTAATTTCGTATTATGATAAAAAATGTTGTTCATCACTCGGAGCAAAAGTGTCTTTTTGATGCTTAATCGTTTTTAAAAACTCGGCTGCGCCTCGTTTTTAAAACACGATTGCGCACCAAAAAGACCCACTTTTGCTCCTAGTGATGAAAACTACTATTTGAGCATTTATTTAAAACCCGGAGGAAACCTCCTTGAGCGAGGGACGGCGTTTTAAATTTTAAGCGACCTCTGGAGGGTTAAGAATAACTTTATTTTTTAGTATAAAAAGACAGTAGTGGGGAATGGGGGCTTCTGGGCCAGTTCAAGGTCACCCGAGCGATGACGTCATCGATGACGTCATCGAGGTCAATGACCTCATCGATGACGTCATCGATTGCATCATTGATGACGTCATCACCAATGACGTCACATCCATGACGTCACACCCATGACGTCACAGAAATGACGTGCTGATGACGTCATCACCCCTTACGTCACCAAGATGACGTCATCGATGTCACAAAAGGTCAAGGTCACGCTGAAACCTAAAATTTTTCGGCACTTTTGCTGTTTCTCGCACTACGCTCCGAGTTTCAGTCACAGTTACCATGACCTTGACGACTTGGAGCGAATTTGCGATGAGAAACAGCAAAAGTGCCGAGGAAATTTGAAGTTTGCAACGTTACTCTGCCTAAACCGTCATGTGACACCGCTCGTGTGACCTCGAACTGGCCCAGAAGCCCCCATTCGACCATTACTGCAACCGCGATGCGCACCCTACGACAGACACCGAGCGACTGACTGTCCGGCCCCGCGCACTCTAGGTATATGGGAAGTGGTGGGGGGAACTGCGAAGACCTCGGGAAACTTGAAAATGTCAAGCCAGGTAGCACCGTTTCGGTGCTACCTTAAATTTACATGTTAAAGTGTGATGACCTTGAGGTTGACTGTGAACCTGGGGCTTAGGATTGTGTTTAACAGCTTGACGTTTTCGCCAGAGTTCAAGTGTGGTGACCTTGAACTGGTTAAAATCAAAACTGCACAGCAGACTGCACAACACGGATGTGCACCCTACGACAGCCGCCGAGCGACTGACCTCCAGGCCCTGCGTACTCTAGATATATGGGGAAGTGGTGGGGGAAAATTCAAGGTCATTCAAACGGAGTTTTAAAAAAGTCAAAGAGTAGAAAGACTACTCTTGTGAGTCTATAGCGATTTCATTGATAGTGAGTGCTTCGGTATGCCAAGTTGATCTGTATTGACACGCTCCTAAATAATGTTTGCAAAAACCTGCAAAATGATTGTTGCACAATTTGCAGCCAGTTAGCTGTTTTAGTTTAAATTCAATGCAACGTTCAGGGCAACAAGTGTACTTATGCCCTCTCATTTGTACACATGGAATGTCTTCAACTTCGGTTTCGGCTTCTTCCAAGACTTGCACTTACACATGCACTTACCAAAAGCTTCACATGTTCTACAAGCCAAGCCATCCACCACATCAATGTCATTCGACCATGAAAAACATTTCTGTTCGCAACAGTAGTTGAGTTGACTTTCCATGTTGCTGCGGTGAAGGTGCGCAATGAAATGATGCTGTAGTCAGTGAGAGTGCACCTTAAATAAACTCATTGGAGGGGAAAGGTCAAGGTCATTCAGACGGAGTTTTAAAAAAAGATGACTAGTCGTCCTCCTCCTCGTCGTCCGTTGTACTTGGAGAGCTGTCAGAAGAAGAGCCCCGCGCAGGTGCTCCCCAGATGAAATGTATGTCTATTTGAAAGCGCAGGCCGGGATCTTGTACCATCAACTCCTTTAATCTATTACATACCAATTGCACTTCGTACACATTGTTAATAATCAACACCCAAGGCTTTGGCTGAACATAACGTGTAGTTGAGTCAGCCTCGCAGACAGTTACATCTTCCGGTGATATTGGAGTGTATAAATGTGTAAAATCTCGTTGCTGAGGCTGGCTTGAAGTTGAAGGTTCTGTGCCGACCCTGGTTGCATCAAAATTCAAATCCATTCTACATTCAAGAGGTCCAGGGTTCCCGTTGAATACATAGAGTAACTTTTGATACAAGACTTCCACTTCTGTCGCATCTTGTAAATGAACTGTCCACCGCAAGGGAAATGCTTCGTCCGTAGTGGAGTCAACTTGAGAAAGAGTCCTGTCCGCCATGGTAGCTAAGCAAGGAATGAGGTGAGCTGCAGTCAATTGTAACATTATCGAAAAGTAGAGGGGGAAATTTCAAGGTCATTCAAATTGGGTTTTAAAAAAGGAAGGAGTGGAGGGGGAAAGTTCAAGGTCACCCAAATTGAGTTTTAAAAAAGGAATGAAGGTCACTCCCCATCAACCTCGTCGTTGTCTCCTACATCTTCATCCGCATCAGATTCACTGTATGGGTAAATCGGTGACATTGGTGAGTATTGCGGTGAGTGCTGACCGTTGTTGTCCTCCTGCCGCAATGTAACTTGCGACCAATCATAGTTGAAATTCATTTGTATTATGATCCCAGGGTTGTCCCGGAGTATTTCTTTCATTCTTTGACAAACTGTTTCTAAATAGTGCACACTGTCGATCGACAGTGTCCAACCCGTACTTGTTCCAACATCAATAGTGGAGTCAGCCTGGGTGATGGTGTTGTCAGCCATGGTTGCCTGCCGAACAAGGAATGACGCTTGATGTGAGACCCATGCAGGAACATGGTGAAGTAGTGGGGGCGTGGTGAAGTAGTGGGGGAAGTTTCAAGGTCATCCAAACGGAGTTTAAAAAAAAAAAAGAAAACCTAGAAAGTAACATTGAAATTTTCCAACTGATGGTGGCGGACGTTTTCTTCTGCAACCTTGCCGACACATGTAACTATGCCGTATAGTATGAACAGTACAACCATAATAAGGCCGAGCAACAAAAGATAGCCGTTTACTATCATGATATTTTCTGAGTGGATCTGCTTTCTTCTTATCGCCCTCTCTTGCATCCTCTTCTCTAACTTGTGTACGAAGTCACAGCATGCGTGAGGACATCTTTCATCTGTTGGTAGGTTAGCCATTGTCGATGTTGTAGGTTTAACTGTTGAAGAAGGAATGAGGTATCTAATTGTGTTGTCTCATGTATATCAACAGTGAAGTGGTGGGGGTAGCGAATCAGTGGAGGGGGAAGTTTCAAGGTCATTCAAATTGTGTTTTAAAAAATCCTATCTTGTTACTGAGCATATATGTCAGTAACAAGATAGGTGGTTTTGCTCTTTTACTTCTTTAATATAATGAAGAAATAAACATATTCTACAATTGTAAGGACAAGGAAGACAACTGCTAGTCAGCTGAAGTAATCCAAGTTGTCTGGCTCGGTCTTCATCGACGCCGGTGAGGAAGCAGTCGTTGAAGAGGAATGTCCAGGCTCTTCCTTCGGCTGCCGAAGATTCCGTATATTGCAAGCGTAGACTTGCACGTTTATACGGTAGCCTCGTGCCACCATCAGCTGCAACTCCTTGTACAAGTCGTTCAGCTCCTGTTGCGTTTTGATCGCCACCTCCTCATAGCTGGCACAGCTTACGTTCAGAGACATAATGATGTTGTTCGGTTGGCTGCTGGAGTTGAAATGAAGATGAGGCACAGCGCTTGGAGGTATATGAAAAAGTGGTGGGGGTGTTTGCATTCAAGCAGGTTTGACTTGTAGCGTGGTGGTGGGGGTAACTGTGAAATGCAAAGGTCAAAGGTCAAGGTCACCCGCGAAGTTTAAAAAAAATGCAACATATCAATATGTGACAAACATCACATATTGATATGTTGCATTTTTTGTCTTTTGTATTTTTTTGTCTTTTATGGTTTATTTATTTATAAAAACATTACAATAACATATGTACAACAGTAAAACTTAAATCTAACACTGCTGCTTGTCGGCGATGTGGATGGTTAACTCGGTGGAATTGCTACCCGTGCAACCGTGGGAAACCAGGTAGAGACAGCCGGGTTGGATGGAGCGCAGATCCTCGTTCTGGAGGAGATGGACGAACCGTTTCGGCAGGTAGACTTGGAACTTGGGCTCATCCCCCGGAGTGAATGGTGCCTCGCTAAGACTGCAGCAGATGGCCTCTCCAACTGTAGTCTCCATCTTCTTCATGGCGTGGATAATGTAGTGCTTCTCGTCTTTAAGTTCGGAACACTTCTTGACGGGTAGTATGGTAGATTTGGAGTGAGCATTGAACTGCTCAACCAAAGTTTGCAGGAACTGGTGAGATGCCATGGTCGAGTTATAGATCGTCTTCTTCGTCTTCTTGCTGGGAGATGTTGTCGTCTCGGAATCTCGAGTAATACTCATGCCAGGTCCCGGTCTGCTCCTCACTTATATAACCCCTGTTACCCCCACTACTCCCCATTTCCCCACTTTGAAGGTAAGATGCGAGTTTATAGGCGTTTTTTAAAGCGCAATGTCTATCTTTTTCATGTTCTGGACTTTTAGTACAAATACAAACATTTTCCATCGTATACTTGTAATTTTTATCCAATTCCACATCATTAACCGGAACATGAGTAAATTCTTCGATCCATCTCTTCTTTTCCAGTCCTTTTGTGTAAATATCGGTAAACCTGTTTGAAAACTGATGCATGATGTGATACAAGTCCGTGTAACTTGCAAAACCATCATACCAATCGATATGATGGAAATATTTTGAAATCCACCTGTTGGTAGTAGCGGCTTTGCTAGTTAATGATGAATAAGAACATGGTGGTTTGAACAAAAATGTATATGGAACACTTGTATTGATGTCGAAAAACACAAGTTCTTTTATGATAAACCTATCATCATTACCCCGAAACGCTTGGAACTCAATTATACCAGGTTTGGACTTTACTTGTTCTTCTTCCTTGTCCATTGCGAAGATCACTCGTCTGCTCATGACGAAGTCCAAAGGTCAACTGATTTCCACACCACGGTAGGTACGACTTTTATACCTGGCCGTACAGTTGTTGGCGCGTTGGTGTATATTTAACGTGGGCACCGTCCCCGGTAGGCCTAACCCCACAAAGTGTTTGATATTGTTTTAAAAATTAACCATTGCTGTGTAGTTGATTGTCATTTAGGTTTCCATCTTTACATTTTCCTTGTTTTCATTTTCATCACTAACACTTGATTCTTCTCCTCCTTCTTCTTCCTCTTCTTCACGTTTTACTGATTTCTTATGTAGTTGAGCGTACTTTTCCAATTGTCTCCACATTTGTACTTCATGAGGAACCCTATTGAATATAGAAGTATCCACAGGCCCATACAATATAGGTGCGTCCGGTTGTTTGTCCAAAGTGTCTTCCAGATAATCTTTAATAATCGAACTTGAAAACACCAGTTGTCTCAAGTATCTTGTTATTGGTTCAGTTGCACAAGTTAGAATAAAAAACTCTTCTCGATTAAGTTGAATCTTGTTATCATGTCTTGTTGTGTCTCTAAACCGCAACTGATGATCACCACGATGTTTAACAATATCGATTTCCACATTTGAATCCAAAAGGCCTACTCTTGTCTTTCTTCCAAACATGTTACTACTTAAATAGCATTCTAGCAGATGCAAGTGTTTCATAAACGATTCCCAAGCAGTGTCCGTAAACAAAATCATTTTGGGCCCATGAGTTAAAATTACAGTAGGTGAATAATCCGTCGATTTCATAACACCAATTAAAACACTTTTGTCCAAACTGGATGAAATTGGATAAAATATTCGCAAGAATACCTCACTCAATATGTTTGGAGAAATATTATCTTCAATATCCCTTTTTCTCTTTTGTATAGTCTTTCTTCTTTTACCTTTTTCTTCAACATTATTACTGGCGTGAAGTTTTCCGCAAACGTTTTGTTCACCTCCTTCCTGGTGACCTTGAGGATCTAAAAACTCAGATATCTCCTTCTCAATATCTACCACATTTTCAGGTGTACCACTAGGAGAAGCCATATTGAATACGATGCTACCCATACAACAGTAGGCAACAAACTGATGAGGAGCGGTCTGTACGCTCTGCTTTTATACTCGCGGAATGAAACAAAACCGGTTCTTACAATACATTTTTAACAATTCCAGTTAAAGGTGTGTATGTTACGATTTTATCATGTAGAATTAAACAGTATGCAGTTGTATTAGCCAGTATAGCATCGTTGAATTCCATTTCTATTTTTATATCCACACTTGATGACTTTACTGATTCATTTTGTTTAGAACAATCGATTACAACTATTGGGTAGGCATCGAAATATTTGTCAGGTGATAATAAAGGTGTATTTGTTTTACCGTAATATGAACTTTGGAATCTCGCGTACATATCGTACAATATACTGTATTTCTTCTTAGTGAATGACACATTTAAATTGTCGTATGGAAAGAATTGTGAATTTAAATAAACTTTAATATTTTTCAAGTCACAATGATCAAATTGTCCTGCATGTTTAGTGATGTCGTCTCTTCTACCTGTTTGTAAACCAAATATAATATACCTGGCTCGTTCTACATAATTTGATGTTTTAACAGTCCAAGTGTGTCGATCCGTAGTAGGTAAACTGGGATGCTCATGGAATTCCCAACTAATAAATGGAATAACAATATCACGATCGGCTTTTAATTTTCTTAAAAGTAGCATTCTATGCTCGTCAGCTAATTTAACATGTGGAACTCTCCATACAATTTTGTCTAATTTTAATTTCCATTCTAGGTTTGCATCAGTCGTATTATCTGCAGCTTTAATAATGTCTTTATCGTTAGAAGACCTCAACAAAACTAATTCTTGTTTAACGTTTAATATTATTTTCCTATAATCTTCAGCAAAACCAAGCAACAAACGTAATGGAATATGAAAATCAAAATATCCATTTGAATTTGGAGTGATCGTGTCAATTGTAGGTAATACCCATCCGGCAGGTTTAAGTAAATTGGTTTCATTGGGTGTTATAGATGTTAGTCCTTTTAAAGTCGTTGAAATACCTACTTTTTTAGTAGAATCAACTGTTACACCTGATATTTCATATCTAATTTCATCAAACAGGAAAGCCATAGGATTATTTATAAATGGAACTGTTGTACCAGCAGTAGTACCGTCCTTTTTAGTAACTTGTCCTTCAATATACAAGTAACTTTCACATGGTAGTGTGTAAATGTCTTGATTTTGTATGGGGATACGAATTTCATCGTTATTGTTTAATTTCGATGAAGTGTAAGGGTTGTGGGTGTGATATTCTTTTTCCCATAGGGTTTCGTCGAATGTTGGACCCAGCGCTATATCCAGTACATCCATAATCGGTTAATTTTAATCCAATTCTCTCTAAGAAACGAATGTTCTCGCGTGTTAACTCCTCCACAGCTGAAGAGCTACTAATGCGGTTTCCCGTAGGTTGTTCGCTTTTAAATGTTAAACCCATGATTTTGTATTAAAGTGTCGATTTTAAATGTAATCTAACCGTAATAGGCTCTTCTCTGAAGTCTACCAAGTTACCGTCTTGATCCAATACGCTCAACACGATGTCTGAAATGAAAGTGGTGTTCAACGGTAGATATACCAGGTTTTGTGGCTTTTCAACAATTTTAAATCCAGGTGGTACACTTGGGTAAAAAGTATGTATGATATGGGTGTTAGCCCCATCCCTGTAAGCTCCTTGTATAATGTTACAAGTTATGTCTATACTATTGACTTTTAATATTGTTACTGTTTTTTTACCGGAATGTGTTACATCTGGTCCTAAAATTGGCTCATCTTTGGAAAATCCCAATAAATCACCAATTGAGTTTGGTTGAGTAAAATCTATATAATATTTGGAAGTAATTTCAGCTTTCATCGTATTATTATTACCTTTTAATGTTATATTGTCTTTTCCCATTTTAGTTTGCAAAAATTCATTTATATGATCAATTTCATAAGAACCTGTGGGTAACCTGCACTCTTGTAAGTCTGTAAACTTCCCACTGGCATCTTTTCCCTTATAATAATGCAATACGTTATTTTTACCTTCCGTAACATTGGGAATAGAGTTGTAAGTAGTAAAATCTAATAGTGCCGCCTCCCAAAATCTTCCTTTTTGCAAGCGTAACGCTGGAAAAAGGATACTTCGTAAAGTTGACGATTTTCCTGTTAATGATACCGTATAGGAAGACATCTCAATAGTGACTGATACTTTTAGCTAGAAATTCCAAACATAAATGGCCGCATATTGAAGTATTATCAGGTTGTTCTCTTTTATAGTTATAATATATGTTTTTAGCAGATTTAAAGTAATTTTGAAGTTCTTTTGGTGGTGGCAGGTTACCGAAACTATCAAAATAATATACATTGCTGTTCAGTTTCTTATAACACACCCAATGGGTGCCGGGCCCTTCAGTATTATCCAAATTTACGATTCCAGTCTCATTTTTCCATATTTTCTTTGGTAAACTGTCCTTCATGAATACTCCGCGAAAAAATGGTATTTTCAAACAGGAAATATATCTAAATAATTCAACATTGGTCAACGCTTTATGTGGTATAACTAATTGATTTCTTTTATTTAATATGCACGATACGGTCTTAGGTATAGACCTGCCCCGTTTTTTACCATTGACCATATAGTCGGTTTTTTATTATTTTTCTTCGTAGAACGTCTTTTTAGTCTAATATTACCACCATGTTTCTTCATGGTTGATCCTTTTTTATTCCTACCCCTCCTTTTTCCACCTCCTACCGCTGTTTTAGCCTTCATACCTGCTGTTACCGCTAAAGCTGCTGCTTTTTCCGCAATACTGGCGTCACTAGACTTAACTCGTTGCCAAGCTATATTTGCTAGCTTTTTATCAGCGATTGACCTATTTTTTGAATCGGTAAATGTGGAATATGCGATATCGTGTTCTTTACAAGCCTGATCTAACTTATTTATGCCTGGATCACCTCTTTCCAGTCGTTTTTGCAATTTAGTTCCTGGTCCGCAATATTGATAACCTCCCGGTATGTGAAATTCGTATGGTAAAGCGTCTATTGCTCTATTTACGATAGATCCTACTGGAATACGATTTAAAGCTTTACTTAACAGAGAAACCGCTGTGGACGTGATACCGCCTCCTTTCCGTATAGTGTCTCGATATGGACTGGTGTAATGAAATGTCATGATTGTCTTTTATATTCGAAAAGCATAACCTATGTGTTACCTCTATGACGGGTTGCACATAAATGAAGTCATTTATTGGGTTATTTAATTAAATATCAATATCACCCCAATCTGATGATCTAAACTTTTGCGTATTAGGGTTAATAAAATATTTATTAAATATTTCCCGTTTAATCCAATTACCTCTCTCGGATTCAGACACCCAATTACCATGTGTACGGGTTCCAATAAGATTGTATATATCAAATAATGCATTTCCTAAAACTTTAATAAGAAAATTAACAGTGACGGCATTATCCACATGTTCAGGGTCTTTAAGGTCTGTTATACGTTTATTATTACAAGTATACACTTTGCTATCCATTTGTGATAATGTGATAGCCTGTCCTACAGTTGCAGCATCATTTGCTTCTCTTCCTTGCGCCATGTTTGTTAGTTTTTTATTACTACATATAAAAAACGCATGGTAATTATTTGGATCTAGATGTACTGTTTGTCCTAAGGCAGCCGCGTCTCTATCTGCATGACCCCATGACACATTTGATAACCTTCCATACATGCAATCCCAATAAGCGTTTTTGTATGTCAATAAATGAAATTTTTCATTACCTTGAATAAAGTCATCCCCTTGCTTTGATAATACTTCATCTCGTTTTGCAAATCCAGTTGTTTCTTGTTTTAAAGTCTCTTTCATTTGACCCACTGTTGCACCATCAGATGGTGCTGAACCATCTTTTACATTCGCCAAACAATTACCAAGACAATCGATAACTCCCACATCATGTATGACACAATGATCTTTTATATATTTGAGATTTATGGCATCATTTTCATTTTTTGGATAACCTATATCGTTAATAACAAATTTATAAAAAGAAAATCCATCTTTTGTCTTTTCAGGTATCAAGGAATGTAAATAGCGTCTATTTACGCTGTCTTTTGCATCTTTTGGGTCATCTACGTTGGATATACGTTTATTGTTAGCACTATACGTTTTCCCATTGAACTTTAACGTATTTTTTAATTCAGATGACAAATAACCTTTGTTTATTGCATCACCGTTTTGGTTTGGTTTACGAACGTTGATAATTCTATGATCTTCTGCGTCATATGTGTTATTTTGTAGTCTTAATGTTGGTGATATCCTTTCCTTTAATATTTTTAAATTTATTGCATCGTTTTCATCCGTAGGATCTTTTATGTTTTTTAACCTTTTATTACTCATATCATAATCTCCATCAGGTGTTTGTGGTAAACCAGCACTTCTTTTTAAACTATTCGCATAATATAATCCATCCGAGGAGTAACGTCCGAACTTGTCGACACTCATGGTGCAACTGAATAGTATTCTAGGGAGTACCGCATTTTTATGAGATTACCCCACGGTTTCGGAGTTCATCCACTAAAGCCACCCATTCGTTTTCCAATCCAGTATGACCCGCTTCTTTAGCTTCATGTATTAGTTTCATTCTATCCACCAATTTATTGATATTATTGTAATAAATCACATTTGTGTTATATAGTTTCTTCATTAAACCTGTACCCGTAACGGACTTACTTCTTTTTCTTCGTTCCTGAGCACTTACATCCAAAGTGGATGCCATAAATCTTCGTTTTACAGGTTTTCTTTGTGTTAACGGCATTGTTTGTCTTCTAGTTGGTATTAACTTGGATACAAATTCTTTATATTTTAATGACTTAGATCTAAAAGGAGGCTGGTCAGGTAAATACTTTCTCCTATATGCATTTGTCTGTTCCAAAATATTTTTATATGCTTCCATGTCTTTTTCTTTCACTAACGATACTGAAGGCTTATTTTCAAATAATAATTCAAATAATCCTTTTGTGCCCTTATACCTTTGATCACCAATGACAATATTATCATGTTCGTCAACGTTTAACGGGCTATTACCTATCATTAAACCATCTTTTGTTAATCTCGCTCCATAACTATGGTAATTCTTATTAGGAATTGTTCCGAGTAACATTTTTACCATGTATTTCCTTCCTAAAGGTCCTTTGTTATGAATGTTTTCACCCAACAAGCTTATGTTTGACGGACCTTCCCTTGCTTCTTCTTCTTTTTCCTCTTCACTAGCAGTTGATACATCTTCATGTCCTCTTTTAGCTTTTACTTCATATAATTCTCTTATACCACTATAGTCTGGTGATTCTAGCTCTCTTTCGGGTTCTCCGCCGGTAAAACCACTATATGTAGAGGATTCCGGGTCTTCGTCACTAAAATCTTCTGATTTTACATTTTCTCTTTCAAACTTTGTAATAGGTGCAATTGCATCTCCTTCCAAAACGGGTTTAGCAAATTTTTTGTTTAATTGTTTCAAGGGTTCAGTAATAGGTTTAAAAGTAGATTCAAGAAATTTCTCCCTTTCGCTAATACCTAATTTTAATGCTCTGTTTTTATCCCGAATAGAATCACTAAGTGATTTTATTTCCTTTATTAACTTTTCTTGGTTAACCATGTTTGTAGCAAGACGTGTTGTACAACAATGAATGTTTTACATCATGATCAGTGTATTAGTATAAATTTATCAAATCCTATCCTGTATCGACCATTGTTTAGCAGATTTACCCTAATACCAATATTTGTTAAAGCTATCCATCATAAGTTATAACACTGTAGGCCTTTAAAACTGTTAAGAACAATTTATCCAATAGGCCTACAAGTGGATATTGGTCTACTTATTTCTGATGTAGTTGAACCTAATAGAACGGTTTCCTGAGGTTAATTAGGTTTGCGCCTACCTAAACAATCAAATTGACATGTTTATAAAATACTTAAGAGTAGGACCTATAAGTACAAGGATGCAACATTATTCGTTTTAAGGAATAGGCCTACTTTTCCGACGCTCCAACTAAAATCGTAGTATTTTCTGTAAATATTATTGTTCTTGGTATGGCAGTTCAAAGAAGTACATTTTATAGACTTCCTTACATGTTTGCCTTATTATAGCGTTTCATTTACCACTAATGGAGCTATATCCGTCGAGTATCGACGGGCAACAACTAGTACCCTTATATTATTGCAACCCTTATTTATGAGATACCCAGAATATGTATTTAATTTGTAAACAATGAAATTATTTTTCTGCCCGGTATTAAGTTATTTAAAATCAAACATGACCAAATTTATTTTTTTTCAAACTCAATCAATGACTGATTGAGAAACAAAATCATAAAAATAGTTTCTTAAGCCTATAAAGTTAATTTTAAAACACTATTACATGTGAGTTATAGTAATACTAATTATACCTTATAACAAACCCAATTTTAGCTTGCCAAGGTAAAGATTTATCAGGGTACTGTAAACGGATTTTCAAATATTTTGGAATACAGACGTTTTTTATTTTAAATTTCCTTTAAAATTTTAGTTAAATTACAGCTGGTTGCCCTAAATCTTTCAATTTTACGGTGTTTCGTTAGCAAAGTTAACAATACCTACTAACCTTAAAAATGACCTACTAGCTTTTACCCCCGGCTTCGCTCGTACAGTCATTTCGGTAATATTGGAAATTTTCATTGAATTCATGTTGGTTTCTTAGCAACCTATAAAAAAGATAAAATCGATTTTCAGATTTTGTGTACAACATTTTTTTTTAATCTTTCGTAAATCATAATTCTTGTAAAATAAAAAGTACCCTATGCTACTTCTAATACCTCTAAGAATATGTGTACTAAGTTTCCTGATGTTCGGTTGATTAGTTTTCGCGTGAAAGTCTAACAAGCAACAGGGCATTCACATTTATAATATTAGTAGGATTGTTTATAAGGTTTTATCGCTCATTAGAGAAAAGGTAATGACGAAATTTATGGTTATTCGTTACATGCTTACAGTAGATAAAAGTGAATTGTTAAGGTCTTCTAGTTGCTCCAGATTTTTATAATTAGAGCATTACTCATATTTGCTTTATCTTACGTATCTCTAAGGTAAGTTTAGAAACGATATGCCCTCCAATTACTGTAACCATTTTTCTGTGATAACCAGAGTGTGTAATTCATTTATGAACAATGTAAATTCTTTTCGTTTCATATAATTTATATCCTAGTTAAAATGATTAAACTGTCAATTTTTCACTTACCTAAAATTTTTAACATTGCATAATGTATGTTATGTCAAACATAGCTCATTAGAAATTTTAATAAGTAGTCTTATAACTCAATCACTTAGTTACATTTGGGTCAAATTTATTTAGCCATGGCTCCCCTATCTCTATACAGAGTGTCACTGAACTCTGTGCTTGTAATTATTCCTGGTATTATACCTGGACCAAAATCAATCCAAAATGTCCTAATGAAAATTTTCAAAACTATAGTTTTCAAAACATCTCCAATTTTTGTAATTGTTTAAAGAATAATTTTTAATTTGAGAACAGATTGTTGTAACAAGTGGAAACTTGGAATACAACTTTTGGCTTTAAAAAAAGCTTTATTGGTGAAAAATAATAAAAATTTTACAATTCATATTTTCAAAATGGTGGGTGTTTAAAGTTCATTGTTTAAAGTTTTACATAAAAACTTCATAAGGTACCAAAATTGATGTATTGTATGTTTTCTTTGCTAACATAGTAACACAGTATATTATAAACAAGTACACAAGTAAAAAATTGTTAAGTTTATTGTTTAAACAAAATATACTACATAATGACATGGTGAATTTGACAATCATTTACAAAAACGTTCGCCAAACCAAAGAGGTAGGCTTATAGACACTAAGGTCTTAAAAGTTCGTCAATTCTGACGTGAAATAATATTCTATTAGCAATTTCTATTTCTGACGCAGCAAAATATTCAAGCATCAAATTCTTTATTTGAAGAATACTTTTAAACTGTTTTTATTTCCAGTAAGTTTAATAAAATGCACGCCGCGACCCCCAGACCTTACACAGTCCTCGTACTCGGCTGGCTTTCATATTAGTAGCAACAGGTGGCACCACCGCTCATGTTGGGCCGTTAAATGCACCTGATTTTGTGGTGGCATCGTTAAAACCGGCAATAACGGGGTTTCATAAAAGCTTTATTTATATTAAAATGCAAATACTGGGAGTACAAAAAGTCCCGAATGATTTAAGACTTGAAGATTTAATAACCATGAAAGCAAAACAATATTATTTTTAAAATTAAAAATCCAATTTTTGAAAGCACAACCAGCTTTCTTCTGTATTAGATAGGTGACCTACTGTAGTCAAGCATTAAATTTAAGTAACATGGACATTATAATGTTTGCATGAAGTTAAAGTCACGGCTTCGCCCACAATTGTGATTTAATTGAATAGATGCAAAGCTTCTTAAATAATAGCTACTTCTACAAATCTAGCATGACATAATTTTGGACAAACTTTATTTATTTTTAAACAAGTTTGCCTATAGTGAATACGTGAATTCGATATCGCAGTACTCATTGTAAGACATAGGTCCGGGACTACGGAGGTGTCCACGTCTATTTTCACGAGTTCAAGAACCCGCATGATCAGATTTTGTTATAAAGAAATTTTATAACATTTTAAAAGGGTATTTGGTTTTGGACATTTTTTACTGCAATTAAAAAACTCAACAATTTTTACTGAAACCATTTGAGAAAACTCTAAAAAACGAATAACTCATTAAAAAGGACTTTTTGATCACGACATAGCATGGGAAAATTAGCAATTCAGTACACAAAATCCTCGAAGGACAATGCATCAAAGTAGCAAACAACATTGGCAGCTTCCTAAATAGAAAACGACCAACTCGCACAGATGAACTTGAAGGCACAGGTGTTTACAAAATATCCTGTAGCTCCTGCCCTAAATTTTATATAGTGCAAATTGGAAGAATCTTTCCACCAACGATTCAAAGAGCATCTCCCAAGGAAAACCATGACAAACTAAACCGCTTTCTCCGAACACTCAATTTCCGAAAATCATTCATATAAATCAATAGACAACAATCTCGGAATACTCAAAAAAATCCAAAAAAAGCAACAGACTGAATGACTGAATACTATAGAACATTTTTGTATATATGAAGCCACAAAAACTAGCCCAGCTCACATCCTCAATGAACAAAAGAATTTTGCTGCTAACATCATGTTTAATTCATTAATTGAAATTAATAATAAAAAACATTCAACATTATCAAACATCAAACTGCAACATATCAACCTCTATTGATTGACAAAATGACAACAGTTACTTCAAGTCCTAACCACAATCTTAGCACATGTGCTAACTTTATCATCCAGCAAGTTTGAGGTTAGGTTGTAACAGGCTAAACCATGGTGATGCTTTATTTGTGTTATATAATGTATTAAATGTGAACTTTTTAACCTGTAAATATCTTCAAATTGAATTGACAATGTCTACTCAAGAGAGACGACAAAAATGAAATGCAGCATAAGCCTAAAGTACAAAGGACTGATGATAGTGTTTCGACACTGAAACCTAGGTCTCCATAAAACAGACTTATTTGGATCATAAGGTAAGCCTAAAATATACAATGTTAAATAATGATCCAGAGGCTATACCCCCATTAGTAACATTTTTAGCAAATACATGTGGTAATCTAAACTAAACTACTCGATTTCGAGCAACAAATTCTCTAGTTTAAACTAAATAATGAAAGAAAAAAATGTTTTAAGTTTGTTTCCACGTATTTTTCTATATTATAGGGGACAAACTTTCTTATTCGGTTGGATATTGTTATATTTTTCGAATCATAGAAGGAGATTGGCTTGGTTTAGAAAAGTTTGATTTATTTTACATTAATTGGACCATTTATCGTTTGCGTATAAGAATTGTATATGGTTAAGTTTTCTTATATATAGCTGCAAAGATCATGTAATTATGACAGGCATATACTTAAAAATATTTCTGGGATATCGTTATGATATAGACTATAGACTCAATACTAAGTGTATCTTTATTAACTGCCCTTAGTAAAAGGTTTGACACTTCACTTTTGGTAGTTATGTTACTTTTGCCATAAATGAACCCCATTCTTTAAAATATACCCAATATGTATATGTGGTTCCCAAGTTATCCCAAGCTTTTTTTCTTTTGACAAGACAAGTTTATAAGATTCCAACTGCTTCGGATTCGGACAGATATTGCTTTAAGAAATTCCTTGAATTTCTTTCTTGAGTCGGTTGTTTAAATAAATATGAAAAAGATTCAGAATGTACAAATTACGTTTTGGTGAAGTTATTAAATTAGTTAAATTATGATAAAAACACATTAGAATTGATAATAAAATGCATGTAATTATATTAAATCTGCATATTTACATAAACTGCTTGTAAGCCTAGAGCATAATCAAACGGTAAACTTCTACATTAGAAATTCGTTTTTAAATACCAATAAACAATACATATCTGTCGCTTTAATAATCGTTTATGCAGAGAATATTGCACTATATTATAAGCTCCAGGAATTTCTACACGATGAGGTAACTAACAAATGACCCCCAGTGAAAATTTTAAAGCTTTAAGCTAATTCCGAACACAATGAAAAAGTGAAGATTTTGGCCAAGTGTAGTATCTATGAGTAATTTTAAATAGGTCTCTCATCTTCAAAAGCGACTTACAAAATACAGCAACCAAAGAATCAGTCAAGCATGTCCATCACCTGACTAGGCTCTACATTTGGAGCGAACACTCAATTTAAGTGAACGAACCAATGCACTATCTTTGTTTCGCTAAACTTCTGAGTAAACTTCCCTTGCCTTGAACTTTGTGAAAATATCCGAAAGATCGATATTCAGACGATAATTCATAAAGACGATATTCATATGAATACCGTCAAGAAGGCAATATGCATTCATGCACTGACCTCCCTGTATGCCAGAATCTTATCTGATCCACACCTGGTTAACACGCTGATCCATTGTTATCCACCCCTAGGACACGGGCCGATTGAGGTCGGCATAAACAAACCTCTGCTGACAGAGGAACTCAAACGGCTCCAACAATACCGCCTGTAAAAGCTTTTTGGACCCTTTTCAAGGTCGGAATAACTTTTTGATAGCTGATCCGACCTTACGTATTACGAAAAAAAAACTTTTGGATGTAATATTTGTTTAAATGTTTTCTACAAGAAATAAATTAAACTTTTGGTATTAGGTTTTAAGTAACTTTTTTTAGTTTAATCTTTTATACTTGTTGTGCTTAAGAGTGTTAGGTTTGTGGTTCCAAAATGTTATCATACATAATTGTATTATTTTTGACACAGATTTTAAATAAACTTGTATTTCAAACCATAATGTATGCATTTATAGGATTCAGGCTGAAGTGCCTTTTCATAGGACATGTGGAGAGTAGTGAAAAAAATGAAAATATATTTTAAATAATTGTCTTGTATTTTGTGGTTTATTTTAATGCAGGGTAACGTAAAGAAATTCATGGATTTGCAAGAGATTTCCTAAGACTCTAGGGGGTAAGTAAAAGAAATAAAAAAAGACACTTATGTCTGTGTTAAAAAACTCCCCTCTGAAACATGGGTCTATCTACTCACGTACCAGATTGTCTTTTTATTGAGACTTGGGACTCAAGGAGGATATATAACATACACAATATTTTGTGGTCATGCTAATTGGTATACAAATCATACATTTGTAGCTTTAATAATATTTGATATATCTTACAAAGAAGGCAGCTGATCTTTGTTTAGTCATTAAACAATTAAATAATTTCTGAATAATTTAAAGACCTAATGTTCATTTATTAATGGGTGAACAATCTCTTACAATGTTGCAATAAGTTAATTAATTGCAAATAGATTGTAAAAAATACTTTTACAATTGAAAAATCTTAAAAAAGTATAGTATAATATACTAAAAGTTGACACTCATTTGCAATACCCCTCGAAGTTTATATTTTAGAAAAATTCCTGCAAAGTAATAGCAAACTATTACGTGACTAAATTGTTTGAATTAACTTTCAGTAATGTTAACTACTCACCAAAACTGCTTCTTAGGTGCATTTAATAGTTTGTTTACTTGAAACTGCAGTTTCGAATCAGTTACGACTCATTTTCAGCCACCAATTACTTCTTCAACATATACCGATTAATAAATAAAATTTGAAAAGCACACGACTGTATTTGTCAAAACAGTTTTTAACTGCTTTGACAAAAACACGCTCGTGTGCCTTATAAATATTACTTATTAATAAGTATCTGTTGAAAAATTCTAATTAGTGACTGAACTTGAGTCATCATTGACTCGAAACTGCAGTCTCACGTGGACAAATTATTCTGACACATTTTGGTTAGTAGTTAACATTATTGGTGTCGAGGCTTTGAATATAATATCAGCAATATGTTAAGGGCAGTAGATGGGGAAGGTGATGGTAAAGTCCCAGCAAAGCTGGGCTTCACAGGTCGACCCGCCCCGGCGTGCCCCCCATTTGTAACCGGACAGCCAGTTTGTTACGATCTCCACTCATAGATTAAGTCATCATTGACTATATCCCAACATTTAGCAAATGTTAGATATATATATTAGATCCTTTTTAAAATATGCTTATTATTTTATTGTGACTCCTTGTAGACTGTCCTCAAATTGAATTAATATTAAGAAAAATTTATTCAAATAATAATACAAGATGTAAAATTCTATTAAATATCAGAAAATTGAGCACTTACAACCGATTTGAGCTCTACTGTTCCATTTCCTTCGCCCACTCTTAAAAAAATGTGCCCATAAGAACTCGCCTTGCATTTGTTAAGTCCTCGAAACCTTCTCAATTAAACTATTTTGTATTATTGTGAATGTGGTCTGCTTTTGACTTTTAGCATAGGATTGTTATTGTATATCGATATTGCCATTAATATTGAATATTTTAAAATTAGTTCCAAATCAATGACCAATCATTAAAAACATTTGATTAAAACATTGTATTGAAAACGTGTATTTCGACATTCCATAAAAAATAAACTAAACTTCTTTAAAGCATTGTATTAAATTAGTAAAAACGTTCAACAATTAAAATTATTAAGATGTAAAGAACTTTGGGTTTTTTTTTTTTTTTTTTTTTTTTTTTTTTTTTTTGTACCCGAGAGTTTTTTCACATTAACTAATAAAATAAAACCAAAATGAAAAACATTTCTAGAATTATTTTTAAAAACCTGTAGTTTGTTTAGAGGTTACATTTTTAGATGGGAACTTTTGGTTTGTAAAATCTAACAGTCCTCAGTGTATGGCAAAAGACATTGTTGTAAAACTATATAAAATTCAGATATAATCCTTTTTCTCAAAATAAGTTTTCATGAGTTTTTCTAATAAAAGTTTTGAGTTAAATTCGTTATTTTTTAATTTTGATGATGTGATCAGAATGTTTTTCATCCAAATACAGTTCTACTCCTGGATAGACTTTATAATGATGAAAGTTCCTTGAAAATCGTTTGTTGATATATGCTTGTACACGCAGTTAAAGGCCTGTTGTATAATCACTGAACTTCTTTTTAAAAACTTAAAATGAGAACCATCAGGTGATGCTGAGCTGCTGAGTAATATTGCAATGTGATATAAACTACTACTACCCAGATACCTTTTTAATTAGAAACTATTTTACAGATTTGAAATAGTTTTATCAGCTACTTTTTCAAACGTGTTATTAGATTATGTGTTAACACTTCTAAAAAAAAAAAAACGTGAATCATGCTTCAAAATACTTACAAAAATCGAAGTATGTTTTGAATGTCATCCTTACCTGAAATGGTTTTAAACCCGGTTTTAATAGTGTAAAAAACTAGCATATTAATTTTTTTTGTAGTGACAAGAGAATACAATTTTTTTATATATTCTGGTTTTGGAAAAATAATTTTACAGGAATGTGAATCTAATAGTAAATACAAAAGTAGTAATATTCATAGGCAACTCAAGCTCTTTGTTTGATTACATATATGTACTTCATTAAGTTTGTAAAAGTAATGAAAGCCAAGTATACTTAATTTTTATCGTAATAATTCAGCAAAGCCATGTCGAGTGTCGGAACGCGTTGGTCATTTATAACGTCTGGAGACAGCGACAAGTGACTCCTCCGGTCTCAGAAACAATATCACTGAATGTAGGGGTTGCTCTTACTATACTGTTGATTGAGGTATATATAAAATATTCGTAAAGCGTACAGTATTACATTAATGTACATAATGGTACATTACTTATGTACATACATTACTTATGTACATAATGGTTTGGAATCCATTTCACTGATGATATGTTTGTCTTTTAGTTGTGCAGGTTGAGTTCATCAAGGCTTGATAATAACTTCTCCTTAACTTTGAGTACATTAATTTATATACATTAAAACTTTATATTAACAATATTTATAGATTCAAGAAAAGATGCTAGTTCAAGATGACTTAAACAAAAAACTCTTTCTATTTATCTTGATTTTTGTAAAACTCTAAAATGTTAATTATGTTTAAATATATATATTTTACAGTTATGGAAATATTCGTAATTAATTACGACAATACCTTAGAACATATGGAACTTAAAATGTTCGTAAAGCTGCCAAAATAACTGTTAACTTGTTTTTCCAGATAGTCTTTCATAGATAATTTAAAATATAGGTTTTCTCATAGTTCCTTAAAAACAAAAAACATGGGATTCGTTTTATATAATTACTCCCTCGACCAATACGACCAATCAATTTCATACCCAAATCAATGCGATGTTTCGTGGCCAGCGGCGGGGCTCGCTTCCAATAAAGCTATTACTGGAATCCAATAATCACAATCAGGACGATAAATTCCCCAACACGCCGCGGAATATCGTCCGTGAATAACGGTTTTCAGATTCAAAACAGTATGACTTGAAAACATTTACTGTAGCTTACAATAAACTGTAATAAGAGTATAAAAGTATTCCGAAAAACACAGATTAAAAAGCTCTTGTTTGCGTTTTATTAAACTGGCACACTTCCAAATTTCCATGATAAACTATTTTCAGGTAAGAGATACGTGAGAGATAATCATGTACAGTATGAATACCAAACTTTGTATCATGTGTGAACTGAGTGTCGATAATTTAATCGTTGACGAATCCTTTGATGGTTTTTGTATCACTCGACCGTATTCACGGCAAACATGTTTTGATTATGTTTTGATTATGTGTTTTGATTATGTATGTGAAAATTTGAGATGCTAGACGAAAGGTACGTGTTCTATCTTTGTCTTCAAAAGTAGTTCAGGGGCTAATGCAATGCATTTTAACTTATCATCAGTTAACAAAAAACATAAAAGAACAGACATGAGACCTCAATGAGCATCGACATGGAAAATATTGGCTAATACGATTAAAATACACAACACCTTTTAAGAGCTTACATACAAGAAATCCCTATGAGAACAGGTATAGAGTTAAAAACAACGAGTGATAACTTTAAAACCTGGTGTGTAGGAAAAACAGCCTCACTGAGAATAAAAAAGCAAATGTTTATTTAATTACAGATACACCATTTTGTACATTTTTCAATATGGATAATGGCAACGCATAGGTTGGCATGCAGAATATATTTGATCTAAATTACTAAGAAGACTATGAAAAAATTTAAGAGTGGATAACAATATACACTATGCATTAAAAAAGAAATTTTAAAGAAGAATAAATTGGATACACATATTGTTATACTTGACTAGAAAGAAAGTTACTCAACCCTTTATTCTACCCTTATTAGTGTCTAACTGTCTCCAAGCATAATATGCAAACGTTTTGAAATTCCTATGACAGTTTAAGTTTTCAAAGATGTGAGAAACTTTGGTTGTGCATTCATCGTGAAAATTGAAAACTATGTACTAAAAGTACAAATGTGTGAATATATACATTGAAAACAAAATTGAATGTAAAACTATTTTTACGTATCTGCGAAGACATTATGATCTGGAACAGTTAAAATTTACGTCAGTTGCTTGATATTTCATCCTAAATTTTACTAGGAAACATCATGCACAGTCGTGTGATGTATGAAAATAGGTTATACACCTTCGGTCCGCTCGCATCTTCCTTCTGCACGGCTTCATGGATTAATTAGTACACCCGTGTATTAGTAAAACATACGAACTATACAGGTGTCCTGGATCTATCGAGAACCCTATTTGTTCCTTACATCGTAATTTTACAAAACAGGTAAATACACATCGAGAGTGAAAACAAGCCAATTTATAAATAGAGCATGAATGACATAAATGAGACATGTTGTTCCTATTGCACGCAAAAAAGTGTGATTATGAGCAAAAAGTGCAAACCAATTAATTTAAAACCACAAATAAATAAAACCATTGTGACTGGAATAAACTTTTCCCTTAGGGGATTGACAACAGATCTAAAGGAATATACTCTCTCTACGTAAATCAGCAGCCAGCTCTAGCTATGTCTAGTGCTCCATTAATTATAAAAAAAAGCTTTTTTCAAATTTAACTCTCCCTCACTATTAAATCCAAAGACGTCAAAATAACAAAGGAAGAACTTTGAGGGTCGAACACACTATCCACAGAGTCCTCTAAACTTGGTCCAATGCCGTTATTTATTGAGACCTTATACTGACGGGATGCGATATTTTGCGAAATAATCTGGTGATCCATCTGACACGGCGAATGTCCTTCCGTGTTTCGTCCTGCCATGTGTAGCCGTTCCCAAGTGATAACACAGGGAGCATTTATCTGAAATTGTCCCGTCCATGTCCTTTCCTGGAAGCCGTACCAATGTTCGTTCCGTGTTAGGCCTAAGTGCTGTTTAATGTTTGTTAACATTAACATTAGTTCTATGTGACCTAATTTACTTTTCTATCAAATGGCAGCCTCTTCATGAACGATTTGATTTGAAGTAGCATATTCTCGTTGGGTGCTCTAACGTGCCAAACCACATTTATAAATTAACTGATTTCATAAATTCGTATTCCATGCTGGCTTACAAATTAACGATTTTTAAGTAGTTTTTTTCTTTTTTTTAATAAAAATTAAATGTTTACTTAAAATGTAACTTAAAATGTAAATCCAAATATATAAAATTATATTTAAATAATATTTGTTGGAAATCACACATTTTCTTAGATGATAAGCAGCGTATTATAAGAAAAATAGAATAAATTTTTCAACGTCCTAACGTTCAAACACGTCATTAACGTTCAAACAGCAGTATGTTAGTGTGTTGCGGCAAGAGGTTGACAAAACGGGCAATTGAGTTTACTGAGCACCTATTATGCAGTGTAGGCCTAAATTAAAAATTGAACACGAGCTCACCAACGCAACCTTCTACCTATAAAAACCAAAACTCATGTTTTACGGCTAATTTGTAGTACAGTATAAGGTATGTAACACCAATTTTTATGATTTTTTTTTGCTGTAAAAAAAGTAAATCGCCAAAATCGTTATGTTTTTTTTGAATTGCAGTTTTACAGTTTCGCAATTTTATTTTGAATATTCTCCTATATATAAGTAACTAACTACAGTAATGGTACACTGCAAAAGGGAAAGGAGATATTTTCACTCTTGTTGAGTCGTTTCACCACTTTTCTAAAGAGTTGAAATTGAGCCACTCTTTCAGAGTGAAAATTCACTACCTCAAAAGAGAAACTTTGATCACCCACCAAAAGAGTGAATGTTTTCGTCCAAATTTGAGTGAAAATCAATCCTAAAATGAATGATTTGAATTTTTAAAGGAGTGAAATTAACTCCTCAAAAGAGTGACTTTTCATTAAATGAAGAACTAATATTCTTTCATAAAAAGATTTTTTTCGTTCAACCTAACCTAACGAATTTTTCCAAATTATGGGGTTTACAGACCCTTTTATAATCCTTGGCTTGACTTATCAAGCTAGTTATTGACAATTGATAGTAAGATTATAAACATGGGTTATAATTTATGTAAGTTAATTAGACGGACATTGGCATAGGCCAACTCATGGGAGTAGTTTATCAGTGAACACCATAAGGCCCTAGGCTACACGTGTGAACTGTATACTGGTGCTTATTAAAAGCAAAGTAAAGGTAGCCTATAGCCTATAGGCTCTAGTGTTCGCGTTTATTGGATATAATCTTCAATCTTCCTTTTTACCACTTTACCACTTGAACCACTAACCAAACACTAATCATAACGAAGATGGCGAAGGGAAAATCTTACTCCTGTGCTGTGAGAGGCTAGTCGCTCATGCACGACACGTGACTCCAGGATTCATCCGAAATAGAACGAAACCAGTTCTTTTTGGAAATAAAATTCAGACACTCTGAACTATATCGAATTTTCATTCTTTTAATAAAAGTATATTTCATCCTTCTCAAAATATATTTTTTCTACGCTCATTGAGTGAAATTCTTACTCTTTAAGAATTTTTTTGGAATTCTTTCACCTAAAGAACGACCTATTTCACTCTTTGGATTTTAGCGTGTGAGTGCTTTTTAGTCCCTTTCAGTATATTTTTATTTTTGATAGTCACTATAAGTAAATGAGTAATTTAGAGTCCTACAAGAATGTGAGTAAGTAGTAAGTATAATTTTCTTTACAATTATGTATTATAATATTTAGTTTGCTTTTCCAGCATCTCATTAAATGCCCAAAGGAAGTAATTATTTTACACCATGAAACAATTTCAGTCTTAAGCTTTAAGCTCTGGTAGTCATAATTTTCACTTCAAAGCTCACTGAAACTTTGACACTTTAAACAGGATTTTGCTTAAAAACGCTCCGAGAGCGGCGAGAAAGTCTATACGAGTTAAACTTGAAAGGTTCGCTCTTGAAGCAAATTACTTTGAAACAGCGGCCAATCAGACAATGGTATTTTCTTTTGTAATTCTGTTTTTGGTTGGAGTTATAAGGTCTTTGTTTATCATTAATAATTATTTCATTTACTTTAATTCAAAATGAAATTTAGAGTTTAATGTTTTGTCTTAAAGTAAACGGAAATTATTTGAGTTCAACAATTCTATTTGTGTTTAATTTTAATATAAAATATCCTAAAATGAAATGATATATACAGGTTTCCAATTAAGTATACAACTATGATTAATAAGCTCATAGTTTATTATAATTACAAGAATTCATTATAATTGAAAAAAATGGATTCTCTCTGCCCAGTCTTTTAGACAAAAGCAAAGAAAATTACCTAACAGTTTTTCAACTTAGCTTCAAAATTATAATGTTGAAATTGTAAAAAAAATCCTGATATGGGCAAAAGATGTTTTGTTGAAAAATACATGTGCGTACCACTGAAACAAGTTTTGAATGAAACCTCAACTTCATTCCCTAATTACTTCATTTAAGGTAATTATTTCAGAGAAATAAGTTACAGACCCAATCTATAAAAGTCAAGTAAATGAGAATTTATGGATGCAAAATTTAAATATACAAGCCTAAACATAGAGCTATATGTACATAAAATTAAATACCAATATTAATAGAGGACTATGCAACAAACTTGACCTTATAAAGTTAATCGGCCAAAATAGCACGTAATCAAACTTGGCATTAAAATCATATTGCCAAACATAAAAAAAAAACAATAACTCCCGGAGGCCGTGTTTGTAGGAAGATTCTCAGAACAAAAAGACCTTTTAAATTATTTATTATGATATATTACATTGGCCACAGTTTGCTTACTACTGCCATTAGGGAAGTCCCTTAAAGTTGATCTTTGGGAAAACTAATCTACTGTTAAAAAAACAGCGTTTGAGATTTCAACATGGTTGTCCTATTTAGAATGTGTTTGTGGCGTTTCCTATAATAACACTATTTTACAGATAATTTTTTAATTTGAGTAAGATATACAAATACCTTTGAGTGTAAATGTCATAGTGTTCCAAAACCAAGTATAAGGCATTTAAAAGTTCATTTAAAAGGCATTTAAGTGAAATTTAACTTTTTATAAATAACACATTTTCTGATATATAGTGTAAAACACACAGTGAATAAAATAAGCAATGCAGTCATTTTAATTAAATATAATAAGGGGGCTTGGAATCATATCATAATAACACAAATTCTTTGTTATTGATTTGTCTACAGTAGTTTGTGATTTCTAATAGTTGAACATTTAGGGAATTGGTACTTTAATTAAACACACATGTAGCAAAATAATAATTATTGGTTCATGAGAGCAATAAACCATATTTTCTTTCTTTTAAAAGCTAGAATATATTGTAACAATATAGTTTAAAATCTGCTCGTAAAGCGTAGTTCAAATAAAAATCAATGTTAATTAAATATCAATATTTGGTAGACAAAAGGTTATACTCAATTCATTTGGATCAATACCATAAATTTAATTACATAAAACCAAAATATAAATTATATTGAATAATTTACTATAGCCTAAATGCTAACACATTCCATTAAGTTAATCGTGTAATACTTATTAATTTATCATAAATAAAGAAATTTTAAAATTGCAACCTACAAGAGTGGTAGTAATAGTAAATTATAGGATTATTTTTTTGATATAGTAGTATTAAAAAAGGTACTCACAGCACATATATCCCCAGCCCCCGTGGGGGGGAAGGGAGGGGGTTAGTTGGACATATTTTTAAAATATTCAGGACAGGATTGTTTCAGTCAGTTACAAAAATATCATCCATCGATTTTTTATTTAAAAAATACATTCTTAGGAAGGTTATGTATGTATAATCGCGTTAACACTAATAAAGCAATAACGGTTTATTAAAAGTATTTTCTATTTTTAAATAAAAGTACAACATTGTATTCATATAAATATAGAATTCTTTCACAATTAAGACGATAGAAGTATAAAACGTGTTAAATTACATTAAAAATAACTTAAGGCATGGAATTTTGATTCGTGTATACAGAAACATATTTTAAAATTATTTCTATATGTTTAAATTGAGTTTATACTTCAAGTGCTGAAATTTCGTTCAAATTTACAATTTTATTCACGCAGTTATAAAATGACAATTGTTTATAAACTCCTATCAATTGTTTCCACTTGAAAATATTTATTTTAAACATAATTACAAACTATTAAATCATGTAAAAATTGTAATTTAATTTAATAAATAAGAAACGTGTGTAAAATTTAATAAATTAAGAAATTAAGTATGATATTATTTTTCTCTGATAATTTTTCAATTTAAAGGAGCAATTTTATCCGGTAATCACCAATCAGAAATGCCATCAGCAGTTTAAATTACACTCTTTGACTTGGGCCGAGTGTTTCGAAAACTAACTATTCCGCTGCATATTCAAAATTAATTGTAAGGTTATGAATAATAATTTAATTTGTAACTTTTGCCGATCAAAATTACACGCCAACTTTTTACCCGTAACTTCTAGTGCCCCTTACTTCCATTAAACAAGTTAATTCTTAATATTTGTTTGAGGAACGTTTTTAATTAATAAAAGTAATTTTCATTGCTGGTTGGGCACCATAGCCCTAGGTAAAAAGCGTTCAAATATTTAAAATCCATTGAAGTAACAATTGTAAAATCTATGTCATTCCTTATAAAATTCCCTTTTTATTTAAAGTGTTTTGCCTAGCACCAATGTTCACCTTTCTAAAATGGTCAAACTAAAAGTTTTTCACAACAGGCAACTCTGTTTTAGTAAACTTGTTTCAAAAGTCTTACTAATTTATTTTGTTGCCCTATCACTAAATGGCTATTAATATTAAAAAAAGAAGATCATACAATTCACCTGAACATTAAACTCATCTAATTATAAACTGATTTAATTACTACTTGAATCTGAAAACTTGTTGTAAACATAAATGCTTTTTTCTCGTTGTTGGATGCTCTTTATAGTTTTAAAATATAACTTTATAGTCTTTATGTCTTCATTGTTTTTTATATTCGTAGAAGAAAAGCACTAATATTGACATAATTTTACAATGCAGTTGAGTAGGCCTACATGATGAGAATCGTGACCAGCCTGACGACCTGGTGTCAGCCATTAGGTTGGTGGTTGTGGTTGTCTAAATGTAGATTGCAAATGCCGAATCTGGCTATGCGATTGTAACCACTGATTGAAACTTGTACCTAATAATTGTTTATTCAGTACCTTTGTGTAAAGGGGTTTAAGGAATAACTTTGTATCATAATAAATTTTCAGAGAAATAACTATTTGGTGATGATCAAGGCGACTGACCAGATAACTTAGTTAACTTCTCCTGGATTCTTCATATATATTTCTTTGGGAATCCGAGAACTTACTGAGTCTACAAGGTGATTTTTAGATTAATAACTATGTTATTTTTTACTTGTAATCTATTGAGAGAAAAGAGTAAAAAACATCAACTATCCTTAATGCATTATAAAAATTAACCAGACGTAAAACATAACATTTTTGAGGATATTGAATGTTATTCATTCCATCTTACTTTTTCTTTTTTTTTTGAGGGAGAATCGGAAAAATGCATTACGCACACAGGTGGCCAGCTCCCCTAAAAACGGGTTTACCCACTAAAAAACCTCCTCTACTCTTTAGGAATCTAACCTGGAATTGTTTGTCACATTACGTCAGGCTAGGCCTAAATTTGGCTTACGCCCGTGGGGCTCGCTCCTTATCCAGCCGCTCGATCAAGGGATCTGGGATACTTCGCGGTCCAGATCGGTTTTCTTTTCCAGGAGGATGCCCCGGACGAACTGTGACAAACAATCCCAGTTGCCCTCATCCTCCAAAATCTTTTGGCAGACCGAGTCCACCGAAAATGCACCAAAGATTTGTGTGGCCTCCAGGCGGGGCCCTTCCCAACGGGGACAGCGGAAGAATGTGTGTTCCGCATCGTCGGGAACACCCGGGCAATAAATGCAGTCCGGTGAACCGGTCTTTCCCATCCGGTTCAGGTACGACCGAAAATAGCCGTGACCTGTCAAAAATTGGGTCAGGTAGTAGTCCACCTCCCCATGCCGCCGTTCCACCCATGATTGGACCTGCTTGATAAGTCGCCCAGTCCATCGTCCTCGGGTGTCGTGCTCCAAGCTGTGTTGCCACTGCTGGAAGGTTCGGGAGCGCTCTTCTGTTCTTGCCGTGTCCTTGCCGATCTCGCCTTGTCTCTGATAAATCGCTTTCCTCTCCCCTGCCAAGAGCTTGACAGGGATGACTCCGGCGACCACCAGGACGGCAGGCTCGGACACTGTCCGGTAGGTGGAACACACCTGGAGCGCAGCTTGACGCTGAACCCGGGCGAGTCGCAACCTGTAACACTCCTTATCTAGAGCGCCTGCCCACACCTCTGCCCCTTAAAGAAGCACGGACTAGACCGCGGACATCAACAGACGTCTTCTGCTGGATCGGGGACCCCCGACATTGGCCATCAGCCTACTGAGGTAAGTCACTACCTTAGCGGCCTTGTCCGCCGTACGGAAGATCTGATCCCTCCAGCTTAACTTGGTGTCTACCATAACCCCGAGGTATTTGGCGGCACGAGTTGATGTGACCACCTCCCTTCCCACTCGAAACGGGACGACGGTGTCGATCCTCTTCTTCGTCAGAATCACGATCTCCGTCTTACTGAGAGCAAGTGAGAGACCGTGATCGGACATCCAGTTGTTGACCACCCGCATAACTCGGTTCAACTTCAGTTGGGCCAGCTCAACGTTGCGTGCAGCAATGAGAGCTGCAACGTCATCGGCGTACCCAACCAAAGTGGTTTCATCAGGCATCTCGGACCCCAGGAGGCTGTCATAGACAACGATCTGGGCCGAGTATTGAACCTTTTGCGGCACCAGAAGTGACTTCCATCGTCCGCGTTCCGTCTAACTTGATAAAATTTATATTTGAATAAAAGTCTTGTAATGTTAATATATGATTAATCTTTTTTTGTATTACCAAATGACATATTTTTAGCTGTTAAACACTTACATAGACACTACAAATAAATATGGTGCTATTATTTTTTATTTATTTTCTATCATGGATGACAAAACTGATAAACCACCGTTGGGTTACTGTGACAATGCCCTAATCAAGTGTTGCCTATTAATCAATGTTTTCCATATTGGAGCTTCGATATAAACAAAGATAAAGTGTAATTTGCAAATTTCAATAGTTTGTCAACAGCTTTGTATGAGCTGCTAGGTGATTAAAGCGCTACTGGGCGTTTAACGTAAATTGGACACCTAATAAACCTGTACCTGGCTCTAGATCACCCTGGCAAATGTTCATTTCATTTTCAATGTTATGGGGTTTCAGTGTATTTATAATAGAAACATAAAATTGAAAATTTATGTAGAAACTTTCAGGTCTATTTTTGTGCTTGTATTACTTGAATGATCGTAATATAGAGCAATATTTGGTTTAAAGATAAACAAAAAAGTATTGGTATATGTTTCAATCTTAATAAATGTGTGATCACTGATTGTAAGTTATCGTGTCAAGTACATACTTGAAAAAATAAATCGATATGTTTTATTAGTTCTATTTTATCTGTTCTGATATAACTCGTACTTAAGTAGTAAGCTCTGTAAGGGTGTTTAAAATGCTGTTTATGAACATAAGAACAAAATCTTCTAGCATGCAGTTTATGTTACTTGTAAACTATAACAGGTTTCAATGCTACAACTAAAATAAATTAACGTTTTTTTAACAAAGTATGAGAGTTGCATAAAACATTTTTTTTTTCAAATAAATACATTGGTGGTTGAGCTTTTAGAAATTATTGTGATACGCTAGATATTTTTGTTAAAATAATAATAACGAATAATAATAATAATAATAATAATAATAATAATAATAAATATAAAAATCTATATCTATGAAAGAGGAAGTATGTATATATATTTATATATATGTTTGTTGCCTATAGACTCCGAAACCGCTCAGCCGAGTGCAATGACACTTTCAGGCATTATTAAGCATTAGTCAAGGATGGTTTGTGTAAAGTTTAGTGCAAATCTGTCCAAAGGGCTCTGAGCCAGAGGGCATACAATGGTGAAGTGTCAGGTTTTAGAAATTTAGTGTTTACAAAATTAACTGCTGTAATTAACAAATTTAAAAAGTTTCATTCGAGCAGATGCTTATAATCATAGAAGTAACCAGGCGTGAGGTATAATGTTGACGTTTGTGTTGTCTTTAGGACTCCGCCCTACGGAAGCTCACAATTACACCAAAAGCCTACAGGTGGTGAAATTTGACATGAACGATTCTCTTTATTCATAGGTGCTCACCAAGAAACGGTTTTGCAAATACAGTTTTTTAAGCTCTTTAGGGCTCTCCACCACACTGGATTTCAAAATTTCTTTAGGGCCACCGGGGTTGAAATTGGATGGACGATTCTTTTCATCCATAGCTACTCACTAAGAAACCATTTTGCAAATATAGTTTTTGTAGCTTTTTAGGGCTCTGCCTCACTGACCTTCAAAATTACTTTAGGGCCACCGGGGTTGAAATTTGACAGACGATTCTCTTTACTCATAGGTGTTTACTAAGAAACGGTTTTGAAAACATAGATTTTAAGCAATTCAGGGCTCCCCCCCCCCACTGGACTTCAAAATTACTTTAGGACCTACCGGGTTGAAAATTTACATGGACGATTCTATTTGCTCATAGGTACTCACTAGGAAACAGTTTTGCAAATATAGTTTTTTTTTTTTAAGATCTTTAGGGCTCCGCTCCACTGGACTTAAAAATTACTTTAGGAGCACCATGGTTGAAATTTAACATGAAATTTTGTTCATAGGTGCTCACTAAGAAACGGTTTAGCAAATATAGTTTTTGAAGCACTTTAGGGCTCTGCCCCACTGGACATCAAAATTACTTTAGGACCCCGGAGCTGAAATTTGACATGGACGATTCTCTTTGCTCATAGGGACTCACCAAGAAACGGTTTTGCAAATATATTTTTTGAAGCTCTTTAGGGCTCCGCCTCACTGGGCTTTGAAATTACTTTAGGGCCACCGGGGTTGAAATTTGACAGATGATTCTCTTTACTCATAGGACTTTAAATTGAAATTTTAAAGGGCCACCAGGGTTGAAATTTTACTTGGACGTGCTTCTTTGCTCATAGGTGCTCTTGCATTTATAATTACAATTACGATCAATAAGATACAAGGCAAACTTTGAATATTCTGGGTTTAAATTTTCATAATGCCTGTTTATCCTTTGGCCTTACAATAATATTAATATACTTACTTTCTATTCCATTGACTTATTGGTTATATTTAAAAACTTAAAACTTAACTTAACCTTTTTTGTTATATTAAAATAGCTTTACTTGTGTAAACAACTTAATTTGAGCGCAGCAACGCGCGCCGGGTAACTGCTAGTAAATAAATAAAAATAAAGAATTCGAAAATAAACTATTTCTATTCTCGAACTTCTATAACATTGAATAGAAATAACTATATTTCTATTCAATGTTACAAGAAAACACCGCAATTCCAAAAAAAATTTTGTTTTGTGTTTTAATATAATTTGTGGATTTTCTTGACCTCAAATTACTGTCTATTATTTTACTAAAAAAAATGCAAAGGTAGTTTTAGCTTATGTTATGTTTTTTGTTTTTTTTTTTTTTGTTTTTTTTAATGAAATTAAGACCTAAAAAGATAGAATGATATCTTAAGGTCATTTCTTTGTGATTTATTACGTGGTAATTTTGTTAGCTTTGGGAGTGATTCCCAAAACATTCACCGTCCAGTCCCCAGTCCTCATGAATATATTCACCTCAGCAGATTCACTTGTTTGTGTTGTGAGAACAGAGATCTCGTATGGAGAATTTGAGCAAAGAAAATGTGCAAGAAAAAATTATGAATGCTGAAGTTTTACATCATGGCTTCTATAAAATGTGATAAATATTTAGTATACAATTCACTCTTAGAAAAATGTATGATTTAAGTATCTAAATCGTTACAGCATCAAATATAGTAGAGAATCGATTATCTAAATGTTACTTCTCCGAATAGTCAATTAGAACAGACTTCAAGGAATAAATAATTATTTTAATTATTAGGCTCCCTGAATGGTTTACTAATTCAGAGTACAGTATTTGAAAAGCCCCTATAGTAAAAAGTCAACATAGCGTAATTTTCTAAAAATGTAAAAGGTGTACAGTTTTTCGTTTCATAACAAAGTCTATAGATTAATTTTAAGTATTTTGGAACCTTAAAGGTATTTTAAAATGGAAACTTTGAAGGGCTTTAGTGCGGGAACCGGATTTCCAAAAGACATGGGACCAATTCCAATAGATTTCTCGGGGCCGAAACTCCCATTTAAAAATAAAAATAATAATAATAATAAAATAAAAAATAAAAAATCCTTGGAACGAAAAACGTTTGCCCTTACAAACATTGCTTGTTTTAAAGTTTTTATTTATTTAAATATTCTTTTAAAAAACTAAACAAATATATATCCTTATGTTGACAAAGACAAAAATATATCCTAACGTATTAATTCTCTCACAATTAAAAAGTTAAGTGCTGTAAGAATGGCCGGAGGAATTATAATTGATTCGACCTATGGCATCAACAAACACATGTTCAATTTACGTTAAACATCCAATCAGCTTAACGCTTCAATTATACCTGGACGCTCCAAAAAATGCAACACGAGGATAAACTGATGCAATCTGAAAATTATTAGATTTTATTCTAGGTTATAGCAAAGCCCTTACATGAAACAGATTGATTAATCTGCAACCCTTTATTACCCCTTTGTTGCAGTAGACTGCACATTTATCAACCGTTTATGACAACCAAACGTTTACATAAAATGAGTAATTATATTTTTCTTTAATTTGTGCTGATTGAATCAAGTTGGTAAATTGAGTTTACGATAGTAAGAATATTATGTATAATTTCTAACATAATCGGTTTGATGATATTTGAGCTCAACGTAAAAAGAAAAATGTAAATATGAAAGTAGCAAAACAATTTTAACATTTGAAAAAAATATATCATATTTTGGATTTCTTGCAATTTTAGTTTGCCTCTAATAATAAAAAACTTCTTGTTTTCCTTTTTTTATCTAAACATTGCAAATAATTTTTCGAATAATCAATTTTTTATTTTATTTTTACGTATAGGTTAAACTAGAACTAAAAATACTTTGTAGTTTGTTATACGTTTAATTATAAAATAACAAACTAATAGGTTTGAAATATGTAATATTCCATGATCTAGGAAATTGAATTTCTGAGGAGCCAATTGACCGAGTTGTCTGCTGCAAGTTATAAAGTCATTATTAAAGAAAACAAGTTGATTTAAGACCTGGCCAAGTGCTTTGGAGATAAATGTGTTGTTTACCAAGGCAGGGTTAGTTTGTGAACTTTACAAAAAAACCTCTACCTGTGGAAATCTTTTATTACAGGAGAATTTTTCTTATACTTACTTTTGTATTTATTTTGCTTACAGAATTTTTAATCACGTTGATCAGTTAAAAGAATTAAATTTCAATATAATATATTAATCTTTAATATATTGAACTTCAAATATTAATTCAATAAACTTTAAGATCAGGGCAGAACTTTCACAGTTTGGATGGGTATAGCTTAAACAAAATAATAAGGACAAGCAAAAAGTAATATCAACCCCATCGAAATAAGAGTTTTTTCTGGCTAAAAAATCTTCATTTAACTACATATAATAGCTTTAATAACTGAGACAGCAAGAGGATGTTAAAATGACCTTTGTGGAAATTATGACTTTTTAATGAATGCCCTTCATTTAGATTTACTACAGAAGTTCTATTAAACGTTAATTAATTAACTTCAGCTATGATATACGATTGCAAATATACAATTTTATTTTATATTTCAAATATCATTATTCATGGTGTACCCATTTCCATTCGGAAGACATTTTTTATAGGAACAAACAAAAAAATTAACGATTTGAAATGATTACTTAAATTTATTGTTTACTCAAAAACTATGAATGAAACAGTTTAAAATAATAGACCCGTAATTTAAATAAAAAATCGTTCACAATTTTTCAAGTAATATTCACGGGTTTTACTTACCATAGTTCAAAATTATTTTCTATAACATTGTTGAAACACTGTATAAATCTCCTTAGTATATTATAATCCGTGGCAAAAAATACTAATTAATATAACACAAGATATATGTTAGGTTGGAAGCTAAATGTCTCAAAGTTGAATCGTAAAATTAATTAAAAAGAAGTCTGATTTAAATAAAAACATTCTTTGGGTAAAAAGCATATATGTTTTAATTTTTAACAGTAAATGTAGTTAGAACGAATCGTGATAGAGTACTGTTTAATGTTTGTAAATATGTTTTTATTCTTAACTTATGATAAATAATAATTGAATTTAATTCGCTATAGTTTGCAGACCCCTTAAGGTTATCGAGAGTGTTACACAAGGGTTGAATATTTTAATTTTAAGGTCAAATTAATTTACCGCAAGTTATGAAAGTAACGTTCATGTTATATTTTCAAAGTTTGAAGGAGCCGTGAGGTGTAACTGATGGCAACCAAGGGTTAAGGTTTTAGAAATTTGTACCGCTGAAACTTCTAAGAATGGTTGCCTTGATAATAGAAAAATCCGTCTTATTATTATGTTACCTGGCATGCTTTGCAATGCTAATCTGAGGAAGTTTTTGTCCTTCTGGAGAGCTCGTTCACTACGCTCACTTGCCGCAAGTTGTGATATAGGCCTACTCTAATTTTTTATAATTTATTATTAAAATTTTTTACCATCAATTTTTTTTTTAATACTTTGAATGAGAACTGCTGTATAGAATTAATATTCTTAAAGGTAATCATATATTCCAATACCAGAATGTTTCTTCCATAAGAATAACATGGCAACTTTGTAGACGTGTGAGGAGCAGCCCCATGAAGGGATCTGGATAAAAAGTATCCTATATGGTGTTCCTGGTTCTAAGGAACCTCCCCTACAATTTTCAGCTAAATCGGTTCAGCCGTTCTCGAGTTATAGATGGTGTAACTAACACGACTTTATTGCGACGATAATATATAATGTATTCTTATAGTTAAACAAGAATTATACATTTAAACTTTGTACCATAGAACTTTCATCAAACATATTTATTTTCTGGATTAAAATATTTTAATTTCAATGAAATGAAAGAATTACATTTTTTATCAATAATTATTATAGAACACAAGAACCGTCAGTTTTAAGGCAAGTCATACCAAGCTTATGTGTGGAGGGGAGGGGTTGAATAAGAGGATATTGCACTACCACAACATGTGATATCACAAACGAAAATGAGCGAGAGCTGGTCTAAGATTTGGGAGGCTCTTGGTAAGCTGGTGTAACTTATGTCCAGCCAGTAAGCTAGTAAGAGTTGATCATGTGCTTGTAAAAGTTGTTACTCAAGCAGAAGTCCAGTTTGAGAGCTGATTAGTTAGTGATTAGTTTCCTCCCATACGAGGATTTCAACTTCACATAACCACCATCTTAGAGGTTCAGAACTTGATTCACTTAAAGTTAATTAATTAAAATTAATTAATTATCATATGAATTAACTTGAAACATTATATCAAAAGTCATATGAATTGCTATTTAAGTTATTCTGAAGTAAGCCTAGTAATTCAACATTAAAATTAGGAATTATCAAGATTGTCTTTTTACTGTACAGTTAGAAGGTAAAACATTCATAATTAATTATAATTATTTAACAATAAATCCCAATTTTTTAATGGAAATTATATCTAAGGTAAATGATAATTTTAAAATGTTCTTATTGTTCAATATATTACTGCAATTGATTTCAGTAGTACTGTTGATACCGATATTGTTAGTTATGAAAAACGGTGTCGGCAGGGGATCGCACGCAAAATATGTGCTGTAAATTATGAATAAATTACTATTACCTTCAATTAATACTAAATAACGGCTGGAATTAATAGTCTGAAACCTTGGAATAGCTTGCAAGTACGGATAAATCAAACTGGATTTAGCAACACGAGAAGGATTTAATTGAATGAATAATAAAAAATAAAAATAAAATACTATTTGTGTTTATGTCCAATTATTGTAACTTCCACAATGTTTGAATATAAAGTGTAGTATAATAATAAACAAAATATAAAATACAATATCGTGTAACAAGTCTTAACCGTTAAGCTATTTTAATGAGTTTTAAATGTTTACAATTTTGTTAATGATCAAATACTATTATATGAATGGTACGGGATGGATAGGATTCTTTTCAGGAATTTCGGGCGAACAATTTAACGTATAACTTACTGATATTACTGTTTTAATGTAAGTGTTATGATTGTCATGATTTGATGAATGATATGATTGTACTCATACCTGTTTTAGTAATTCTAGATCTAAATGACATGATTTGTTATTTGTAGGTGGGGGGTATTTATTCGATTTCTAATTATTGGGCAACACCCACCTGGTTTGAGTAGTTGCAGCGAAGATCCTTTGTCAAGTTTTTAAAAACACACCAAACACACACAAAAACCGGATCACTCGCTACCGTCCCAAACGGTAGCGAGTGATCCGGTTTTTGTGTGTGTTTGGTGTGTTTTTAAAAACTCGACAAAGGATCTTCGCTGCAACTACTCAAACCGTGGGTGTTGCCCAATAATTAGAAATTGTTTTAGTAATGTGAGAAATATTAAAATGTTTTTCTGACATCTTACTCAAACAATAATAATTGAATTTATAAATTTACAGTCAACAATTTCAAGTGTATAAAATATTACTGATCTATGTAAGTTTCATTTAAATAGCAACTTTGACGAAATGTAAAATTTAAATGTACATTTTTATTTTATGAGGACATCAATCGGAAAGGACATGATAGTGGAGTGGACGTTTGTAAAGATGGACGTTTCTGTTGTGGACAAACAGCCGTCAATGGAAATAACGTCAAATTTATCTTAATATGGTTTTATTTCTTATTCCGGGTGTCAAACGTGAGAAGATAGCAGTAATAAACAACGGGAAAAAGATTTTGTAAAGATCATCTTCAATTTCATTCAATAAATTGGCGTATTATACAAATAATTATACCAGATGTATCACGTAATCAGTAATGTATCTCAAATTTATTATAGATCAACAATTTGTCCCACAATCTTGAAATACAAATTATACCTTCTAAATCAACTCTCGTTTAAAAATATTTAAATCAACTCTGAGGTACCTCTCTTTTGAAAATATTTTAACGTCAAACTAACACATTGTGTTATAAATACTTCGGAATTGGGTATTGGAAATTATAATGGCATATTACAGTATACATCATTTGTAAGGTCTTTTTTATACAAACTTTCCGTTACCTTCAACTTCGTCCATTTCAAATTGGCCGCCTTCTTCAGAACAAAGTAAAAATTTACAGAATATCCTGTTATTCGCTCCTCATTAGTCATAAATGAATTATGATTTAAAATACTTATTTAACATTAATTAAGCATTAGAGTTGTTCGTAACAACAGTAATATATAACAAACTAAAAAAATAAAAAAATTAAAAAAAACTTTCATAAAAAGGTTGAAATATACTACATTCAAAAATTTTAAATGCAAACAAAATTATGTTAATATTTAATTTAATAGTCTCGTTGAATTAAATAGATTTTTAATTCACACTTATGTTGTATTTTTTCGTTCCGTAGAGATAAAGAAAACTAATTTAGTCTTATGATCTGTATGTTAATTGTTCAGGACGTGATAGCATGGAATCCAATTATTCCATTTTAGTACAGTAAAAGTAACATTAAAATCATATGGACTAACTTCATTGTTTCGTTATACTACACGACATAAATGTTAATTACAAAGTTAAAACTATCAAAGTAAAAAAATAATTGTAATGTTTGTAGGCCTATTTATATATATATATATATATATATATTTTTTTTTAGACGTTAAAACATCCCAAATTATATTCTATTAAGGATATTAGTTACCTAACAAAAATTCCTAAATATACTGCAATGAGGGCCTGAAGCAGTTCCTTTATATTTTTAATAAAAGCTGCAATCTCTATCGCCTATTAAGTCAACGAGCTCAAGGAGAAGATTTTCCATCTGCTAAAGGCAAGGTTGATTAATAGGCCTAATTATGTTTTTTCCGATAATGTCAACAACATTGATGTAAGCTAACAAAATAGAAAAACTTTTTATTACTAGGGGTGTACTTCATTTTTTCTACTACTGTTTCATGTAGTTATTATTTTGTTTTATAAATCACTACCAAGTTTATGAATGCCTTATTTTTCACATATGTTAAATTTTTTTATTATTAGTTGTACGCTCAGTTCCCCAAGAGTTAAATCGAGCATTTGAATTTTTTACTGATGTCAGAAAAAAACGTATATTTGTTGTTAAAATACAATTTTTTACAATTAATTTAAGTAAAATATTTGTTAAAAATAATTTTTTTTGTTACAACTTAAAACTAGCATTTAGCAGGTGAAAAAAATGCTTGACGTTAACAAAATATTTTAGGCTATTAATATTTACAAATTCTAAAAATATGTATCTAACACTTACGTTTATCGTTCTTACACAGAGTTTGAAACATGGTGTTCAATGAAATAACTGATTGTTCATCTGTTAAAATTTATCAGATTATAGAAAACTGGATTTGGTTAAACCACTGTCACAAAAACATTTGTACAATTGCTGAACGGTAGAAAATTTCATGTGCACCGGATATATTCTGAGTGTTATTACTTGATAGAAACATTATTGATAAATAATAACTTGAAATAAAATGAGTGAATATTGTTTATAGTTGTTGTAAACGTAAGTTATTGTTTGGTATTCAGAAGTGTTAAGAATTTTTTTTTTACTGCCATAAATATTAACTTAGTGCAACATTTTTCTATCCTCTAGATTACTATTGTAACTTTAGAATGTTCTGGTTCATGTCCAAATAAACGCTTACCACATCCAATGTTTATTGAAGTAAATGTAAAAATATTTATCGACCCAAAAAGATAATATTCACTTCACTGTATATTTTTAACTAAGAAGTCTTGGGTAGGCTTAACATAAATAAAAGAATAATAAGCTACTTAAGTTACGTTTTAAAACACTAATTATTTCTTTATAAAATATTTGCAACCAAATCAAAATATTTAATAGTAGGCCTACTATAATGTATTTTACGTGTTATGTTTTAAAATGCTTTTTTTACTGATCCATAATAAAGAAATCATCAGTGCTCGATTTCAGGGGGAACGCGGCGGAACGGCGTTATAGTACCTTAAAAAAATTAAATTAAAAAAAATTAAAATTTTTTTTTTTTTAAATTGAAAAATAAATTAATTATTTTCAAAACATCTAAAAAAACTTTTAAGCATAATTTTTATGTTATTTTTTGTCACAGTGAATTATTTTTGAGAAATGGTAATAAGTTTTTATTTAACAAGAATATAATATTGCTAGAAGTTTAAAGTACCGTCTCTAGGCCTTGACTGGTCGCTATCTTTTAAAATAAATTAGAAAAATTAGGCATTAACTGGATTTTACATTGTTAAGTTAGTCAGTATGAAATATGCCTGCTCCCGAAAGGCTTAATGATTTTTATTAAATCTTTAAAACTGTATTATGAGTGCCATAAAAAAAATCAAGTCAAGGCCGTTCTCAATGTTGATTTACGCGTTTTGATTACGACTACTGTATTAAAATATTGTAACAGATAAATTTGAGACGATACAATTTTATTTGAGTTTTGAGCTTTAAAGCAGCAGTATAACTGAATTAATATTCTAATCATTTGAAAACTCAAAGAGTTCAAAAAACGTGTTTTCCAATTGCTGGGAAATGGCTGGAAATGGTGATTGAGATCGACTCTAAGTAAAATCGTGATTGGAAAATTACCCATTATATTTTACTGTTTCACACCGCTCTTTTAGTTTTCATCGATATTACTTTTTTTTATGTAATACTTGTAAGTAGCCCTTTTTTACATTATTTTGCTAGATCCTTAAGTAGGTAACAATTTTACTGAAATATCATAAATATCTCTTTCAAGTAGGTCATCTTTCAAAACAGATTGAAATAATTTTTATGTTATTCACTGTACATAAAGTAACAAATGAGTATTTCAAGACGAAATGGTGTCAAACTACTCTTTTACCCATATTATTATTTCGTTATTGACTGTAAATTTAATCCAACATAATGAAATTTTTGATAGGAAGAAACTCCGCGAAAACTTTTAATTTTGGTTAGTTTCCCAAACATTGAACAGGTTTTTATTGGTTTAGGCAACTCAAATACGAGTATTCAAATCTAAAATAATATCATAATATATCATGAATTTCATACAGTAAAAGTGCCTACTTTCATATTAATTGCCTAGAGAGGTAAAGATTAAAGACACGATGCAGCATAACCCAAATAAAACGTAAAATCTTGTCAACAGAATATTAATAAAAATCTCTTTATTATTATCTTGTTTTTGTCTATAATAACTGATGTGGCAAAAATTACAAATCGAAGCGATGATGTGTCGTTTCACCACTTTGGGTGGGGGGGGGGGCAGCAACAATCGAACTATTGCTGGAGTCCAATAATCACATTCAGTACAATAAATTTCCCAACGTGTCGCTGCATATCTCGCGCTCGCCACAACACAGGCCTGGGCGCTGCGGCGGTGGTCATCGTCAGAATGTAAAGTACTTTAATTAACTGTACACTGTGTACACTAAGTACAATTAATTTTTGCTTAAGACTCTTACCAGAACAAAACACTGTCAAAGTAAATCTCTATCATAGAATAAATCATCACATACGAAACCTATGCGGGGTTCATCTATTGGTTATATAACAAGAACAACACCCGATAAATGCGATAGTGTTTGCGATGGAATCAGTCTTTCATCATAAGCGTCGACTTAAAAAGAAAAAACAAAAAACACAAGTTTATTAATAGAATGAAATAATGGCATATTAAAAGCCAAGGAATACTTTACATTGCCAAACGTGGGTTTCCTAAAATGACTTTACTAAATAAAACCCCAAAAATAGTGTTACTCACGAAAAGTATAAATTCTCTATGAATTTAATTGGAAGTTTCACTTTAGGATCAGACGGACTTACTATAATCCTGAATTTTAATTAATTCATATCAGAGTATTAAAGCACTCTTTTGATGTGGAATGTTCAATGTATTATTCTAACACTTGCATTTTATCATATACTCGTATGTGAATCCATACCAAGGTTCAATTTAAAAGGATTATATGTACTATAACTAAATGCGAGATGTGAATTTGAACTAATATTACCGTTACACTGTTAACAGCTTTTTCAAAACCAAAGCTTTAAGATTGTGTTCTTTTATTTTTGTTTGCCCTTCGATGTTAATTTGCTACCAAAATAGCAAGCCAATGCTAAAAATTGCTACCAATGAGCAATGCTAAAAATTGTAATGTTCAAACCCTTTATTAGACTAAAAATGATTTGCCTTGGTTTAAGACTGTTTCAAGACTTATTGTTAGCAAAAATACTATTACAAAAAAAACTTAAAATATAATTTTTTTCATAAATTTTATCATACCGGACAGATTTGGAGGTGAAGTAGTGTCATATTCCATACTACCTACAATACGAGGAGTGCCTCTAGTATACATACTAGTATCTAATATGTATTCTTTATAAAATTTGTGTTCTTTTATTTTTGTTTACGTTATTAATTCGTTACCAAAATAGCAACCCATATGTACAATGCTAAAAATTGTAATGTTCAAACTCTTTATAAGACTAAAAACGATTTGCCTTGGTTAGGACTGTTTCTAGACATATTGTTGGCCAAAATACTATTGAAAAAAACTTAAACCAAATATACCGGATAGATTTGGAGGTGAAATAATTTCATATTCCATACTACAATATGAGGAGTGTGTCTAGTTGATATACTAGTCTCTAGTAAATATTCTGTATTTAGGCTAACGACACTCCTCATATTGAAAAATAGAATATTTAATTATTTACTAAAAGTGTATTTTTCTTTCCTTTTTCTTAAAATATCAAAAAAAGATTTAAAAATACTTGTATAAGAATTTTGTATAGAGCTTTATAAAAAAATTACGTTTATAATCCATTTATCAATCAAAACCAACAATCTACTATTTACTATTTAATCAAACTTTTTTATCATGTCAATGATTATAATTTGATTCATGAAACTGATGATTACGGTCAAGAATTATTCGGTCAAGTATATAATTCGGTTACATCTCACTAATATACAATATATTATTTTAATATTATATTTTTAAAATTCACTTTCTTGTTTCATGTGCACTTAAATACCAAGTTGCATTGATAATTAATTTTCAGTACCACTGAGGTTTTAATTACATAAGCTTCTTTATGGATACATTTTCAATTTAAATTAAAATAATCTGTCTTTATCGGATAAAACCAATCAAAGCATTAACACTGGAATCTGATTTATTTAACATACACTATCCCGTTCTAACATACAGTACCTCAATATGTCACTGGTCATTTACAGGTTTTGCACATTGGAATTACTTTTATATTGAAAGTTACCCAAGTGGAAAGTTTTTTCCTTGTAATAATCAGTTTTATATTATACCACTGGTCATTTATACTAAAACTTTTGTGTGGTTTAAAATGCCAGTTATATGAATATGAATACCATATTTTAACCAACAATTCCTTTCATACCAACTTCTTCTTTTATGTTGTCTGTTGTATAAAATACTTTTGACCATCAGTACTTTTAATATTTTATATTTTTTTAAAATTTCTTTTCAATTTACTTTATTATAAATCTTATTTTAATAATTTTATTCATAACAAATCTATCATTCACTTTCAATTTTTAATTTATGTTTTTATTTATTTATTTATTTATTATTTTATTACAACTTTAACTATTATGTGGCTCTTCAGGAGTAGTTAGGCCTAAGAAAATAATTGGATCGTAATAATTTCTTATAGACAATATTACAAGCTTAAATTTGAACAAAAAAACATTAATTTAAATGTTAAATTATTTGTTACATGCAATATAGTCGGTTCAAGTATATTTTCACAACACAAATTTCAAAGATTCGTCCTTTTAAGAAAATAATTGAGAAAGCTAAAAATACAAACTTTAAGCCGATTTTGTGAAAAGCCTAATTCAGAAATCGTACAATCTGTCACAAAGTAAGTGGTTTATTTTCATTCATTTCATAGTCATTATTGAAGCTGTATGCACATGTATTTTAATTTTAAAAAGCTGTCTTTATATGTAGATTAGTGTTACTCATGAATTTGCAGATTCACAGTAATTGATATCTAGGAATTAACCTAATTGAGTTGGTGTTATTGTTACCATTAGCAGATCATCGACTTGTGATTCCAAATGTATATTTACAATTGGAATCATTTTGTATACGACTAGTAAAGATATTTACGGTGATTTGATCTATCTACAGTGTACAATGATTTAATCTCTTACTATGGTTTTATCCATCTATTAATGTATCCACACTAAAGATTGTTATTATTAGCTCACTGTAATGATTGGGAACTAAGGGAAGTTTTGAATTAGAAATACTTCTGTTACTATACCGTACCTATTAGTACATAACAATGTTTTTGTTATGGTGGTTGTTTAAAAAACTAAAATTGAAAGTTTATAAACGTTTTGCTTTTGATTTAATAAATTACTTGCCCAAAATCCAAGGTATGTAACAAAGGTCGGTATGGCCCAGACCCCACAGCAGGTTGTAAATATAAATTATGTGTGTAAATAAAAAATAATGACTTACAATAAACAATTTAAAATATTTGAAGTAATCATTAAACTTTTTAAACATTTTTTATTCGTTCAAAGGGTGTTATTTATTTTTGGAACTACAGCGTTAGAATTATTGAAGGCTATACGAGACAAAACTAAAAATTTGCTATACCATTAGCAGTCCTAGAATAAGAATTTTTTTATGAATAGATTCACCCCTTTATTCACCCCTTTAGGGGTGGGGAGGTTGGATTTGTTTATAGAGAACAAATCAAATATTTATACTATAGTCTTGCTAAACAGGACCATGAGAGCCATCAGTAGTACACTCATGGAACCCCGGTATCCTGGTTCTAGATGCTGTGTAATATCGCTCCACTTGAAATAATACGAAGGGATGCACTAATTAGGGAATATACTATCTTATCTGCTCCAAATAAGCTCCCCATCCACGATTACTTACCCAAGAATGCGGGCTGATTGCGGTCCCGAAAACCACCTCTGCCGACAGCCTCCCAGTTGATGGACACAAACTTCACCATCCATACAAACTGGACTTCCTCCTGGGACGCTTGCCAAGGTCGGAACAACTTCTTGATAGCTGAACCAATCGTAGCGGTAGGTGGTATGAATCTTCCCCGGAAACAATGGACTATACTCAATGGTTTCCGCACTAGAATGGGAAGATGTATTTTTATTGGAAGTACAAATGGAGCATGACACAAGACCACTCGACACTCGACTGTGGAGTGGAGTATCAAACTATGGAGCAAATAGTCGCAGAGTGCCACTGAGTGCTTTCCCCGAAGAATTGACCGGTCTGCAAAGCTCAATTGAACCTGGACTGCAAGGGCTTAGCGTTCTCGATTTAGCTCTATAAAGAGAAATAAATATTTTTACTTAAGTGTTTATTTTTTGCATATACTGACTCTGGTGCTCTGTATCTGTACCGCAGAATTTATTTTTTTATTCTTAAAACTTGGTGGCTGGATAAACAAGCCATACGATGTATATACTATAGTTCCTCAAGTACATGAGTTGAAGGATAGACACATACAGTATCTACTAACACGCTTTTATATTTTCGCTCATTTAAATGTTTTCTCTTTTTGGCTTGCTTGATAGGCACGATAGCGACACGATATGTGACGCCTCTCCGCCGCTTCCAGACGGTTCGTGTGTTCTATTGGCGAGTGCGCGTCGGAAAATGGCGAGGCGCCATACTTAACTAAATTTTAAAACTTATTTTTTATGGACATTAGACACAAAAAATATATTACTGATAATAAAGAATAAACCAAAACATATTAACTCATCGCATGCCATTTTTTATAACAGTTTTTATGCGAAATTCTTTTTTTCAAATTTAGTTCAAATAAACATTTATTATTAGCATTCTGAAGTCACGTTAAGGTGTTGGTCCACCTGCATAGAAAACAAAAAAGTGCAGGCATTTCAGGCGAGGAGAACTATCAGTTAATTGCTGACCTAACTCCACCAAAAGCTATACGATAATTATTAATTATTAGCATTCAGTTACTATTCATTAGCAAGGCGAATAGCTGGAGGAGACTTCGTGACGACGTTGATTCCGACCCGTGGGGCCTGGGTTACAAACTTGTAACACAGAAACTCGGCGCCCGCTCTCCACCTTCCATCATGGAGGGCGCCACCATGGGGAGGATCGTCGCTGCGTTGTTTCCTGAACATCCACAGCGACCGCCGGTTGACTTCGGACGGGTAGAGGACGTTCCACTTTTCACTTTCGAGGAGCTGGAAACCTCCGTTCTCTCCCTGAAGAGCAACAAGGCTCCTGGCCCGGATGGGATTCCCAGTGAGGCTTTAAAGAAAGTATTTTTAATCAACGCTGACTTGTTGTTGAGAATGTACAATGCCTGTTTGGTAGAAGGGGTGTTTCCGGCTCCCTGGAAAACAGCCAGGCTTGTACTGATCAGCAAGGGCAAAGGTGATCCCGAGCTGCCGTCGTCCCACAGGCCTCTCTGCATGTTGGACACGGCTGGGAAGCTGTTCGAGAAGCTGATCCGTTCCCGCCTGACTTCTGCCGTGGAAGCTGCCGGGGACTTATGCCCCCGTCAGTACGGCTTCAGAAAGGGACGGTCAACGATCGACGCTGTCACCGAAGTTCAGAGAGCTGTGGAGAGAGCCGAGAGCCACAACCATTTCTCCCGCCGAGTAGTGCTTCTTGTTACGCTTGATGTCAAGAATGCCTTCAACTCGGCGAGGTGGGTCGATATGTTGGATGCGCTTCGCAACACCTTTCGTATTCCTGCATATCTGTTGCGGCTCGTCGAGGATTATCTACGCTCTCGAAGCCTGATTTATGACACGAGGGACGGAACGCGGACGATGGAAGTCACTTCTGGTGCCGCACAAGGTTCAATACTCGGCCCGGATCTCTGGAACGTTGCCTATGACAGCCTCCTGAGGTCCGAGATGCCTGAGGAAACCACTTTGGTTGGGTACGCCGATGACGTCGCAGCTCTCATTGCTGCACGCAACGTTGAGCTGGCCCAACTGAAGTTGAACCGAGTTATGCGGGTGCTCAACAACTGGATGTCCGATCACGGTCTCTCACTTGCTCTCAGTAAGACGGAGATCGTGATTCTTACGAAGAAGAGGATCGACACCGTCGTCCCGTTTCGAGTGGGAAGGGAGGTGGTCACATCAACTCGTGCCGCCAAATACCTCGGGGTTATGGTGGACACCAAGTTAAGCTGGAGGGATCAGATCTTCCGTACAGCGGACAAGGCCGCTAAGGTAGTGACTTACCTTAGTAGGCTGATGGCCAATGTCGGGGGTCCCCGATCCAGCAGAAGACGTCTGTTGATGTCCGCGGTCCAGTCCGTGCTTCTTTACGGGGCAGAGGTGTGGGCAGGCGCTCTAGATAAGGAGTGCTACAGGTTGCGACTCGCCCGGGTTCAGCGTCAAGCTGCGCTCCGGGTGTGTTCCGCCTACCGGACAGTGTCCGAGCCTGCCGTCCTGGTGGTCGCCGGAGTCATCCCTGTCAAGCTCTTGGCAGGGGAGAGGAAAGCGATTTATCAGAGACAAGGCGAGATCGGAAAGGACACGGCAAGAACAGAAGAGCGCTCCCGAACCTTCCAGCAGTGGCAACACAGCTGGGAGCACGACACCCGAGGACGATGGACTGCGCGACTTATCAAGCAGGTCCAACCATGGGTGGAACGGCGGCATGGGGAGGTGGACTACTACCTGACCCAATTTTTGACAGGTCACGGCTATTTTCGGTCGTACCTGAACCGTATGGGAAAGACCGGTTCACCGGACTGCATTTATTGCCCGGGTGTTCCCGACGATGCGGAACACACATTCTTCCGCTGTCCCCGTTGGGAAGGGCCCCGCCTGGAGGCCACACAAATCTTTGGTGCATTTTCGGTGGACTCGGTCTGCCAAAAGATTTTGGAGGATGAGGGCAACTGGGATTGTTTGTCACAGTTCGTCCGGGGCATCCTCCTGGAAAAGAAAACCGATCTGGACCGTGAAGTGGCCCAGATCCCTTGATCGAGCGGCTGGATAAGGAGCGAGCCCCACGGGCGTAAGCCAAATTTAGGCCTAGCCTGACGTAATGTGACAAACAATTCCAGGTTAGATTCCTAAAGAGTAGAGGAGGTTTTTTAGTGGGTAAACTCGTTTTTAGGGGAGCCCCACACTACAGGCTGGCCACCTGTGTGCGTAATGCATTTTTCCGCCTCTCCCTCAAAAAAAAAAAAAAAAAAAAAAAAAAAAAAACTATTCATTATGAGAGATTCATATTACTTGAAACGAGACATTTTTGAAAATGTGCTTCTGAATGCAAATTCACCATTCCTAACTTATATTGTTTATTTCTTAATTTCCGTTAATGTTTCTTTTCTTTTTTGAGAGTGTGTTATAATATCATTGTTTCTAACTAAATGTACTCCACGAGAGACTCATTTTCTGTTAAAAAGGCTTTAACAATAGATTACAAAATATTTTTTTAATTGGCTAAATAACTGGCAAGTTGAATCACTATTAGAATTTTGTTTGTTGCATAAGAGTTCTCATAAGATATATATTTAGTTACTAATTCAAAAAGAATCACCTCTACGTTTAATTATTTTCCTCTAAGTATATATAATAAGTAATATTAAATGAATTAGTATATAATATATATATATATATATGTATTATATACTTATATACATTCTGTGTTGAAAAAAACTGGAAGAATACTAACCTTAGTAAGAATCGTGTAGGCGTACATTGATAAATTATTTGACTGTGTTCTGGATTTTTTCAATATGATTTGTGGGTCTCAGCTGAACCTTTAATGCCTCTCAACTCTTAATACTTAAAAAAATCATGAATTTTCAAAGAAATCTGCATAATTATATATGTAAATAATACTTTAAGAGCTTTGATGTAAGAAAAGACTTTGATGTAAGAAATAAGAGGATTCAGGAATACAGTTTATTAAAATTCTTTAACAGCTTGTCAAAGGAATGTCTACAGAAAGCTTAAACTTTTCTCTTAACCTTATTTCTAATTTTGCTGCATAATAATATGATGGTTTTACTTTAATTAATTACTTATTACTAAACGAATTAATAATTTCATAGTCGATATTACATGTATTACAACTCTTTAGAAAAGTCAAACATTAAAAAATAAAATATACATAATTAATAGAAAAATAATGCACGGGTACGTGTTTTGTTTGGTATTTCAACACATATAATAGAATACTTAAAGAGAACAAGAATTTGTAAGCTTCGTGTGGTTAATACAAGAGTAAATAACATATAAAAAAGTTACATTTTTAACTTTGGTAAAGATGAAGAAAATATAAAAAAATAAGAATACAAAGATAAAACAGTTATTCATAGTTAAGAGTTAATAGCTAAACATTGCTACCTTAATAGTATATGAGTAATACAATGAAATTATCATCCAAAACCCCACTCCAAACTTAATTTCGTATCAGAGGAGATTTAGAAAATTATCAGTGTACCTTTGTGGTAGGCATATAAAAATTCACAGTCATTTTGAAGTTTTTTTATTGGCCCAAAAGTGCTGTGCCTATTTCGGGGTCAGCTCAATTTTTTGCAAAGTTATTATCTTTGAGATTTGAACTTATTTGATATTTTGGGGATAACCGCTCACAAAATTGTATTATCTAATTGGCTGTATCTATCCAGCTAATTATTTAGAGCTGTCATGTAAGCACGAAATTTAATATAAAAATAATAAGTTAGTTATAATATAGGGTATGTACCGTTTACATGAACCGTATATTGGCATCGATGTATCTGTTTGATATCAGGAATGTCTGTGTAATTTCAGGCCTGACGTGTTAAAATAGCAGGATAAGAAAACCTGAAATTAAAAGGCAAATATTTCTTTAACGTAACTATTACGAAGATACTTAAATTTAAGTTTTCTCAGGTAGTAGTGAGAACTAATAGGAGAATTTACAATCTACTGGTTGATATTTTGAAGTATGTGTATTTTTAAGATATTTTGATAAGTAAAATGTAAGGTTAAAGACGATATAAGCTACAAACAAACAACCGTCAACAAAGTTGAACACAGAAATAGGGGTCATCTGTGTCTCGGCAATCCTTATTTTATGTTTCATGGTCAAAATACACCAGAAGTAATCGTACTTTATTAAAAAAATCACATTTTATGTGTTACACATTTTTAAACTTTCAACACAAACTAATGTGTAAAGCATTTTAAGTAGATCACTAATTTCCAATTTATAATCAATACATCCTAACTCTTTAAAGTTAAATATTATTGCATTTAATTTTGATTTGGGAAAGTGAATAGTTAAATTATTAATCATGATATTATTTATAATTAGAAATAACTATTTTCACCATAGATTTAACTATAAAAACGACATTTTAAACTTCCACTTCAGGTAAACGTAATTATCTTCAAAAAGCACTTCTCGGGGTGGGATTGTTGAGCTGGGGAGGGGGGCGGTTACTTTCTTAGTTTGGGGAGGAAGGGAGGCGGCCAGCTTGCTTGATTAGGTCTGGAAGCCTCAAGACCTCAAGTTTGTGCTTATTAATAATCAACCAATCACTCAATAATGTCTATAACCCTGTCCGCAGCCAGTATTATGCCTGCCTTCATAATTTGAGGTTCATGATAAATTAAGAAAGTTTCATTTACTATAGAGCATTAATTCAAATATTTAGTTTTAATAAACGTAGATATATTTTACAATTATTAGTATATTTATTCCAGTTAAAACTCAAATAGCTCAAGAGTAAATTAAATGTGATATTTATATTTGGTAGTTGGTGAAGAAGTTTGGATTGAAGATTTGAAAATAAAGAATAAACTTTCTAATTTGTGGGATTAAATTTTGGTTTTTTATTGAAAACATAATGCTTTTACTTGAAATCTCAATTGTTCGTAATCTATATATTCAGGTTCAAACTGCGATAGTGCTAAAAGTTTGTACATTAAATATTCAAAATATCTGACCTTGTTTCTCAATCAAGTTTGTTCATCAGCAAACATAATAATACGAGCATAAGATATATTTTTCCAGCCCTATAATGTTATTTAAAATGTGCTGACTATACAGTTTATTAGGCATTCATCAGTTTTGTAACTTAACTATGGTTGTTTATTTTAGTTTTTGTCTAAAATATTTAAATTTGAATTTTACTATGCATTTATAAAGTAATATATGAAGGCATAATTAATTTTTAATTCATTACAAAATACTCATTTTATCGAATGTAACAACATTTTACTTTTTCGGTAAACTATGTAATCTAACTCTAACATTCTTCGATTCAATACTTGTAATATAACTATATAGAATTTTAACCTCGTAACCCAGGTTAAAGTCATAACGCCGCCTGTGTGTGATTTATTCCGTGATTTTTTTCAGTTCCCTCAGGAATTTGTGTAAAAATATCCAGCAGTCCGGTCCTCATGAATATATTCACCCCAGCAGATTCTCTTATTTGTATGTTAAGGAGACGTATCTGACACGGAGCAACTGGAGAACATATAAATTCCTTGTTAAAAATGTCAACAAAATCAATAGCCTTTTATGCAAACAAACCCAAAAAGTTTTACTAATATGAAATTCCAACAATCATCAAGGTATCAATTCATTCAAAAGCTAGAGATCATAACCTGGTCAAAATTTCGCCAAAATTCTAATAGATATGGACCCAATTAGCTCAAGTGGTATTTTTAGTAACCAGGGACGAAAATACCCTCAATATGGTGAGTAGTCAAAACAATTTCGGTCGAGTTACGAACGATATTTTTCATCCACTACAATATGCAATAATTACTATAATAAAAAAAGATACTAAGTAGATCTGAATAAGAGTGTAACTAACCTAACCAGGATGATTTATGTTTCCGATAGCTAGGCACTAGCTCACAGCTACCTGTTTCTATTCTCTTCCAGTGTGAAAGGCTAAAAAATGTCGGTCCTTACAAGACCTTAAAAACATGATTTTGTTGTTAAAATTAGAATCGAAAACAAGTAATATTATGTACCGCTTGTCCAAAAAAAACTTGCAATAATGTCATAGCTTTGCTGTATGGGCACCGTTATAGCCACATGCATCTTTACATATATAGTTTTCAAGAGAATATGATCTAGGTTTCCCTCATTATTTTGTTAATATACCTGATTTGCCACCTCATTCACAACACTATTGACCTCTTTGGATTTCTTTATGTAGGGTTTTGTCAAAGTTTTATTTTTCATTCTTCCCCAGTTTAGAATTTAGAAACTCTAAAAGAGGGGATAGTAAATGCACTGATGTCTATTAATGACGGCATAAAGAAAATGATAGCTAAAATAAATACCCCCCCCCCCCCCGTCGCAGCAGACCTGCGTAATCAGAGAATTTCCAAATTAGTAATATTAGTTTTGACCACATAAACCTGTAAACCAAATATCATCACATGCTCATAAATAGGGAAATAAATGTCTATTCTCCTAATTATAAATATAGGGAGAGTATGCAGTTATGCTGCCATGGGAACACTAAAAGTAGGTTTTTATCATTAAAAAAAATTATTTCGACCATACGAAGCCATATACTAAGTTTCATCAATATCTGTCCATTGCTAAAGGAGTTTGCCTATTCTCCATATGATTAACAAGGGAAAAGATAAGCACAAAAATCAAGATTTTTACCATAAATGGATGAATCTCAACCAAAAGAAGCTGAGTTCCAAGTTTCATCGAAAAATATTGGTTAATAAGTGAAATATTAACACATCCCAATTCTCCATAAGATTAACATTGGAGCCCCAAAATACAAAGTACTGTCTTTAGACTTTTTAATATCTCGGTTACCAACATAGGTAGAGCAAAGCTTTAAAATACTAAATCGTGTGTTTTTTTGAACAAAATCCAATGGTCAAAATAAAAATTTTAAATTTTAAAAATTTACATATGAAAAATGCAAAAATCCCATTTTTGGGGTACAAAACCCCCCAAAACTACCCCTTTCGGTAGGTCGATATGTCTGGTTTACGAACTCATCAGAATAAACGTAGGATTACACCTCTCTACCAAATTTGGTCTCCATCGGACCATTTTTACGAGAATTATCGTGTCTAGGGACACATACATATATATTATAAATTTTAATGACTGTTATTTTTGGTCTCTGGGCACCTAAAAACGAAAAAGTAACATATGGTCTCGGGCTTAGGTCTTACCATGAGACCTACGGTAATAGCTTTTCCCTATGGGAAATTCGCTAAAAGAGGTTGTTAGTAAAAATAAAATAAATAAAAGTCGCCAAGAAGATTTACAGGTAACCCAAGGTGCACATATAAGAAGTGTATTGAGTTTTTTCATATCTGTATAAACTTAAGAAGTTACTTGTTAAATTTAATATATAAATATATAATATATAAAACTAAATATAAAACGTCATTTTAACACTAATTGGTTTTATACTATTCGGTTCCTTTATCAGGGAAGACTCTTGCACACCTGGTATTGGCTATGCTTTCAGTACCATATATTAAATATTTAAAACTAATATGGACAAACACAGCTAAACATAATGGAATGCTCTACCAAGATAGCTTGCAATTAGTTCTGAACATAACAACTCAAGTACTGTTACAAAAAAGATGGCTTTAAAAGAGTAACTAATTACCGGACAACACATCCAGCCTACAAAACCCAACCAACACGTGTTCAATTTGCGATAAACACCCATTCAGCTTAACGCTTCAATTATACTGTACTGGACGTTCCAACAAATGCAACACGAGGATGAACTGATGAGACGTGCAAATTGCAGTTGATCGCCGGCTACAATGAAGCACCGACGTGACACAAGTTGATTCATCTGTAATACTTGATTTGATTTAATTTCTATAAACCGACGCACTGACTGGTAAGTATTTGAAAATGAGTATGACTGAAGGGTGAGTGTGAGAGGTCAGATGAGGTCTAAATAAAATAAAATTTCATTATATTAATGAAATTATAACATCATTATAATTTCAAATTTAATTTTGATAGCAATATTTTGTAAAAGTGAATTACCAAGATATATATTCACCATTATGAAATAAGTGTTGCACATGAAACTTTCAAAGGTTAATACAACTTACCGCAAGTTTTAAAAGCTACATTCAATTTATAACGTCAAAGATTAAAGGAGCCGGGAAGTGTAACTAATGGCAAGCAAGGAGTAAGGTTTTAGAAATTTGTTCCGTTATAAACTTTTTTATAAAGGTTTTGTGTATCTTTTGCCTTGATAATATAAAAATATGTCAAGATTAGCTGTTTATATTTAAATATTCCTGAGGTTTATTTAAAATGGAGAATAGATATAGATATTTATAAATTTAGATCCTGAGTATATTTAAATATTTAAATAGAACTGCATTTAGTTTGTAAATAGAATCGACATTATGATATTTCCATGTCGAAAACTCAAGTGTAGCTATGTTTGGAATAGCTATAAAAATTATTTTAATCTGAAGATATTAAATAATGATAGGCTTTTTCGAGATAACAAGGCGAAATAAGTCTCGAATTGTGTGACACGGTCAAGAACTGTCGTAATAAACAGCATACAAAATTAAAAACATACCTTTGAAGCATGTTAGATGTAAAGAGGTCAAATTCTGCCTGACCCCACCCGAGTGACTGTGACTAGAGAACGCAAGACATGAAGTTTTAATCACCTGACCTGCAGTTAAATCCAATTTGTTAACAATTTTTAGTTGTACAAACAAATTAATTTATCGCAGGAGGTTGTTTATCTCAGGCAATGTATTTGTCTTAGATTATTTACTGTTAATTTATATACATATAGGCCTATTTTAAAATATATAGCCACATTTAAATACCAGACGATGAGGCTTTAATTAATTAAAAGTTTTAATGGAGGTTTTAAAAATTATTGTAAATTTGTGTACTCAAGACATTTTCTCCAATATAGCCATTTCCGGTACACATGATTTTGTCCTAGTGGAGTCTGTGAAGCGCGTGACATTTTATCCTCTAGCCTAAATTTTGTAGCTAAAAGAAAACTGTTTGAGAGGGGGGTTTTCCAGATATCAGAAATACTAGTAAATCCATCAAGATAGTTTTTTTTTTCCATAGGCAAGCTGTACGGCGTTTTAAAGGTTTTACTAAGGAGATTACATAGCCGAAAACGATATATAAAAAGATAATATATGTTGAAGTTATCGCATTTCAAAGTTTTTATAAAAGTATTTTAATCCTAATTTAGAACGTCTTCCATTATCCTACCTACCGTTATATTGAGGTCAGGTTAACGGCATCGAATTCTCCATTTAATTTTAATTTCATGTACATAAACCTTCTGGAATGTATTTAAATTGTGTATGCTTAATATAAAATTTTATTGTAACTCCTAATGAGCCAACCCCTCACTTTTGGCCACGATCCCCATGTGGGATTTCAGGGTACTTGTTTGAGGAAAGTCTGGGGATGGGGTAGAACCCATTTCAAACGAAAATGGCTGCCCAAAAATTATACCATTTTCCCCGTCTAATTTTACTAAACTAGCCTATTATTTGCAAAATCAATGTACAATATTTATATTTACATTAACAGAAAGGTTATGGAAAGGTTTGAACTAACATTAAATTCATAAAAAAAATAGTGATACTTTTAATTCATCAAGTATTGAGTTGGCTGGTAAAACCAATCAAGGATAGTAAAGACGCAAAAGGCAACACCAGCAGACGTGCACTTGTGGCCTAACTTTGTTAAGAGTTGTTTCTTCGACTGTGAAAGTCTTTTATATCCCTGTTCACATCACAATAGAGGCGATAATCTTTTTTGAGCTCGTGCAACTGTTTTATTAGGTACTTCACCTTGTCTTCAAAAAGGTACTTTACTGCCCAAGATGAGTACCTATATGAGATATAAGAAGTAAGTAGATTATATATACTACATATAATGTATATTTATAAATATATCTATTTTAGCAAGCTCTCTTGAGAAGGATCATCTCAAATCATAATCATAATAACAAAGGGGTAATAATAATTACTAGGAAAACACAGGCCGAAATTCAACCAAAATTTCAGTTGATCTTGAACCAATTATTCTGTTTTATAACTTAAACATATGTTTTTTTCTGATTTGCTATAATTTGATACTACAATCGCTGTCTAATGATTCATTCAATTATCTATCTCCCATAAGATTAACATTGAAAATGTAAAAGTCTGTAAAGTGTGTGCTATTTGCCGATTGGATTTATAATGGTATTTTGCTCATCTACAGGACACTTTCTTTCTAACGGTATGCTCGAATTTCTCCTACGATGCACACAAGCAGAGAAAAAGGAGGAAAAGAAACATGCTTGGCTATTAATGGTAAATATATTCAACAACATTTCTATTACATCATATGAAAAATTGACAAAAAATATTTTATACACACAAAAAATATAAGCTAACATTCACAATAGAATAAACAATACATTTAACCTATTGGGTTAACAATTTGATCCAATAATTTAAATATTAGAATGTAGTTAAAAATAATAATTAAGATTATACTCAATGAATTCAAAAGAAAATATTAAATTGTAAAAATATTTGGAAATAAACTAAATACAATCAAAGCTAAACAGTAATGATGTGGTACGCCATTTCGACGACACATTCAAGCTCATGGAATTGTAACATGCAGCATATGAGTACTAGTACTATAAATTGGTTTTATCTACAACTGTTGCACTAACCACCAATTACTACCCGTAAATCATGAAATGTCCATTATTAAACCATATACATACCGTTTGCATAATGAGCACATTATGATACACTTGTTAATTTACAGTATAAAAACAGTAAAATTTACAGTAAAATAGTTTATTAAAAAGAAATAAAAATCTTGCTGAAAATTAAAAACAAAAAATAAACAGCCTATGTGTGCAGAAATGAATTCTATGTTATCCCAAGATCTCCCTTTAGAACAATGCCCTGAAATTATCAATGTTGAACATGCCTGAAAATGACGGGATGACCAGTTAGCCAGAATACTGTAAAATGCAATAATATTCGAAATAGACAATCATTTGAGGTGCGATTTGTGTCAAGCCTTTGCTATTAAAATTACCTTTAAAGTTGAGAATGGTTTGGCATATGCATATCATACTACCCTTGAACCATAACCTACATGGATTTAAAAAAGAAGAAGTCTTGAACATTATTTCTTGGAGTTGCTATACATTTTTTGAAGTTGTTTTGTAAGGAGAGACAGCCCCAAATAAAACCTCAAAAGATCAAATAATTAGCTGGATATCTTAGGGGTTAGATTGCTCACCTTTGAATCCATTTGAATTCTCAGGTAGGTTTGATCCTGAGAAAAGTTAGAAGTTTTTCAAAGTTTCGATACTGGACCCAGTTGCAATTTGTCATATGGCTATTAATGAAGTTATCTATCATCATGTTGACGTTTGATGATAACAAGAACAGGTTTTGGACCGTTTCCCTTTAAAACGTTATAAAATGCCTTAGGAGTAGTAAGAAAAAAGTATATATACAAAATATTGGAATTTTTTGTATTTTGAAGTTTTGATAGTATTATTTCAATATAAACTTTGAGTATCTGCCATTTTCCCATCAACTATCATATTGAGATTGGGGCGGTATGGTATTCTACAAATTAAGACATTTAATTTTAATTATAAAATTACTCCTAAAAAATTAATATATTACTTAATAAAAACCTAATATTTATATAATTTTCATTTTGTTGTTGATTTTACGGTACATAAAAAATGCAACTGCCAACGTTAAAATACAATGTAGATTTTTCTGACTAAAGAACCAAATAAAAAATTTACTTAGTTTCATTTGTTTTCATTTAACAAATTCAAAACCACCAAAATATTTTATCTTAGACTGATAAAGTTATTTTTCCAATAAGACATTCAATGTAAATTGTTTGCTAGATAAAATAAATATAAAACATTGTTATTATAAAACTACTTTTATTCACTAAATTGTTAAATTGTTTGTTAAACAAAATAACAGCACAATATTTAACAGAAAAATCCTTCATGGTTGAGTTTCCAGAGTTGTTTTTCAAAAGAAGCTAATCCGATCCAAAGGTTTCCTTCTCTTAAACTGAATTTTTCCAAAATGTTATATTTTTTGCTGATTTAGAGAGATTATTTAGATTTTCAGGTCACAATTAGTTGCATGGTAAACTCCTTTTTCCATGGAAAATGTTTCTACATTAAAAACACATCCACAGGTTTAAAGCACTTCCATATGATGACTACAGTTGAAAACATCGACTCCACATATTTTCCACATCAAAAAGGATCCACACTGTCATCCAATATGAGTTGATTTCCTGGCCTTGATTTTTTGGTCAAGTGAAATAGAGTTTTTTTTCATATAAGTTACATAGGTGACTTCAAAAAGAGTAGTTGCCATGTAATGACACTTCGACAAACCGATTTCTTGATCTTGCCTCCACCCCGATTCGTATGCCTCTGCTCTCGTTGCAAGACTCTGTGTCCACATAATAAAAACCTCCTACTCTGGAAAATGAATAATATGATCCCTTCGGCCAAATAATCCAAAACCACTGTGAACTTTGGGATTTGGCGTGAAGATCCAACCTTAACCCTTCCTGGAGAATACAAGTAACTTTTGATAAATGCTGGGGTATCATTGATATAGCTTCCGGAAAGTGTTTCTTGGAAAAGGGCTTCCAAGAGGAAAAGGCCAGTGCGTGAGATAAAAACTAATAATTGTAAACCCAAAAGTGATACTAGAGTAAGGTTCATTGGATCTAGATCGTATGGAGAATCAAATTAAATTATCATTGTTTCGAAATAACAATCGAGACAACTGATATTCCCGTTTAAGTCCACAGTGTTGACATCAGCCGCGAGCCAATATATCGGACCTTCGGACTTTTTTGATGAAAGGAAGATCCGATATATCCGATCCTAGCACTTTTCGTGGAAAAACCGTAATCCGATCCATCATACTTTAGCACCGAGAGGGTGAAGTGATTTAGTGATTAGGATATAGTTTCAGCACAGAAAACTTTTGTACAAAATGGCAAACATGGACCAAAACAAATAAAGTAATAGGGCATTTGTATAATTTCATATGACAAAATGGTTTTTATTTGTGTAACTATAAATATTCTAAAGATACTTGCTCAAAGAAAAAATACTCGTTTAAACACTAATTCTAATTTTTTTAGAGCAAAAGCTCCCACAATCAGCTATACATTATCCACTAAACCTCAAAGCTTCTCTTCGTATTCCCTATTACAGATGTAATAACGATCCCTGACTGTGAAGTTTACATGACAGATGCTTTGAAATATAACTTAATATGCATACTACTAAGGTATTTTTGACAAAGGTAAAAAAATCGCATCAAGTTATTTTATATATAAAGCTCAGTTTTTAATAAACTTTATTTTAAAAAGTCTTCTATTAAAAATCAAGTCGTTCATTGTCAGACGTTGCAAAGTTTCAACCCCCTATTCTAGAGTGGTAATGAACTTGAGTAAGAGAATATAAGTCCTAAATACAAAATCTGGATTATGTAATTCATGTATAAATTTCCCTTTCGGGAAATGTAATTTATTAATAAATATTTCTATATATACTTTGGGATGTCAAACAGTTTTAATGAGTCTTATATCTGCTCTTATAATTTTGTCTATGTAAATATGGTTTGGTTTCATTGTTTATTATTTATTTGGTCCATATTACAAAACGTCGTGATGTGTCGTTTCATCGCTGGTGGCGCGGCAAGGCTCAGCAACAATCGAGCTATTGCTGGAATCCAATAATCACAATCAGCACAATAAATTTTCCACCATGACATTGCATATCTCGCTCACATTCGCCACTGAATTCTCTGTGGAAGAATTTTTATAGTTACCTTACTTTGTCCCGTCCACGTAGGCTATTGAAATGAGTGGGCATCGTATTAGACACAGTAAGGGGGTGAGCCTTTTCAGCTGACTAGTATTCATAAATACTTTCTGGAGAACGCGGATTCGAACCCGAGACATCGCTGCCATGGTGTCGAAGTCCGGTGCGCTAACCACTATGCCACCGAATCAACCCAACAAGTCCAAGAAATTGTTGTTCATATTTTACAGAAGTGTTAATCCACCGATTCGCTTGATCACCACCCAAACCGTAATAGTGAAAATCAACGTCATAATTAAGTATTGAAGCTACGGGGAATATTGTATGTATTTGCCATACACCCACTTACTAATGCCTCATGTTATTAACAAGAATTTGCATAACATTTTCCCCACTAGATTAATTCTCCAAAGAAGTTTAGTTTTATTGAGTGAATGTCAGGTTATTTCCTAGGTATTTTTAACCAACTTACAAAAATTCCAATGCAGCACTTCTATGCTCATGAATATTGTAATTTAGCTTTACGGATTTTGAAAGCATGAAGAAATATCTAAAGTAGTTTTGGACAAACTGATAAACTGGTAGACGATAATGTCATTTTGAAATTTAGAAACAACGATTTAACTGATTATATAATGAAAAACACACTTATACATTCTGTTTTACTATAATTTTACCATGACTGATTGATGCATTGGGACGAGTTTGAATTTTTTTAATGTATGTTTTATAAACAATAATTGTGACATTACCAGGGAAAAGTTTTCAAAAAGACACATGAGAATCGGCTGAACAAAAAAGCCTGCAAACGATAGGTGGCAAACAGAAAGACCTTGTTATTTGATGTAACAAAACCTGAGAAAAAGGAAGAAGTTACAGAAAGGTTTCTGGACATTGTTAAGAACACTACATCGGTTTATTGATCCATCACAAGGAGCAGACGACCATTCTTAATATCTTCAAACATTATTGGAATTGGTTATAGTTTATTACTTCCTCTAACGTTTAACTGACAAATCAAAATGACATTCTCTATTTCAATTTAATGTAAATCTTAAAGAATATACCACAATTTGAAAACAATAACAAAGTATTTCTTAAAAAAAAGGGGATTACTAAATTATAAAAGTATCGCCAGTAATTTCAAAAGGTCATTCGAAACGTATTTGTTGATAAGAATTTTCTCAAATACTTTATTAAATAAATAAACTGTGGGTTATATGGTGATTAATTAAAGAAAGTGATTACGCAAAAAAAATATATTTTCAATCAATCTAAGTTTACGATATAAATAACTATAAAATATAATTTTTATAAATCTTTATTAACATATTATTACATTTAATTCATTAATTTGATGAATATAATATTTTTCTTGTTACGAGTGCGTTAAATTAACAAGTTACTTTCCCAATATTTCAATAGCAGTAGATAGAAAAAGCCACTTTCAAAACCGGCCACGTGCCGCCGGAAGCCATGTTCCGGGGCAGGTGTCTTCCGGTCGAATATTAAATGAGGTTGGGGGGAGGTGGGGTGAGGGTTTGAAGTAGATTTGCGCATAAATTGAAAGTTGGTTCAAAACTGAAATTCAACAATTGGTGGTTGAACTAAATTTGCGCATAAATTAACCGGGGTTGAATTAAAACTTCGCATAAAATATTGGTTAGTTCAAAACTGAAATTCAACAACTGGGGGGTTGAACTAAATTCGCGCATAAATTAAAAGTTGGTTCAAAACTGAAATTCAACGATTGGGAGTTGAACTAAATTTGCGCATAAATTAAAAGTAAGTTCAAAACTGAAATTCAACAACTGGGAGTTGAACTAAATTTGCGCATAAATTAACCGGGGTTGAAGTAAAACTTCGCATAAATTAAAAATTAGTTCAAAATTGTAATTCGACGGTGTTAATAAAAACTCTAATAGTTGAACGAAAATAAAAGTCAGTTCAAACATAGCGCAGTCATAACAAGAGAGAGAGAAGGTAGATAGAAGTGTTAAGTTCCGCGGATAGAACGAGAATGAAGAATGAAACATGACGCGTCGAAATATATGCGTGACTGTAGATGTCAGTTAATGGGGGGTCTAGAGCTTCCGGCCTGTCGGATGGTGAATTAATCAATGGGGGGAGTGGAGATGGCACTCGGTTGAACTAAAATTGCGCATAAATTATAAGTTGGTACAAAACTGAAATTCAACTTGATAATGTGGGGTACGGAAAGTATGTCGGGGTTGAATTAAAACTTCGCATAAATTAAAAGTTAGTTCATGTTAGCTGAAGAGTGTACAGGAGAATGAAACAGGAACTGTCGTGAGCGCGCTTATATAAAGAAGGGTGGGGGTAAAATATGAAAACCTGCTGAACACAGTCGATAGGTGTAACAAGTTCGAAGTTGTGGAAACGTAACATCGAACGCAAAATGTTGTGAATAACACCATCGTCAACGCTAACTTGCAAAGTTCTAGCAGAGTATAACGGGTTAAAACTTAATTTCTTCCTTACTTTTGTTAAATTAGTTTTAATCTTTGAAACAGAAGGTTTGGAATTACTTCGTAATATATGTTGTGTCCGCAAAAGTTTCAATTTCAAACATTGCGTATTCATCACAAGAAGTATATCAGATGTGTAGAAGTCAGAACAAGACAGATGAATGAGATATAACGTCGAGCACGCGAAGGTGATTCAAACAGGACGACATGTGCTAATGTAAATGAAACTCCAGGTTAGTAGCAATTAGACTTGTATAATGAAGTTGGCGAAACGTATATGTAATGAGTAGGAAGGATGCGAACAACACAAATGCGAGTTAATTAATGGTCGCGGTGCGATGAACAATCTTCTTTTATAACGGTTATCGCGTGAGAAGATCGGTTCCGCATGAGCGCCCAAGTGGAACCTCCCGTGTTCACTCAAGCGGAACCCCCCCCCCCCCCCCCGGTGACTAATCAAGCGGAACCTCCCCCCCCCCCCCCGGTGACTAATCAAGCGGAACCTCCCCCCCCCCCCCCCGGTGACTAATCAAGCGGAACCTCCCCCCCCCCCCCCCGGTGACTAATCAAGCGGAACCCCCCCCCCTCATAAAAAATGGAGATTAAAATCCCCCCCCCCCCCCCGGTGTTCACTCAAGCGGAACCCCGCCGGGTCGATGACCGGTCAATGGCCGGTCACGACCGGTTGCTAACCCCATCTAATTACCACACTTCACATCCCATGCCAGCCATGAACTACTATTGTTTGAATGAAACAGAATTAAACATGGCAGCCACCATGGAAAATTCTAACCTCAAACCTTGGTTTTACGTCACTGCGCATGCGCCGCTCCCACTCCTTCGTTTCATTTTTATGCTGCTATAACTTGTACTGGAGTGAGCCAACTTCACGCTACGGCGCCTAGTCATGTATTACTCACTTTAGCGCTACTGTGAATGCGCCTAGTCTGTATTACTCACTTTAGCGCTGCTGCGAATGCAACGAGTTCTCCGGATCGGAATCACTCCTCGCTATTGCGCATGCGCCGAGTCCTGTATTACTCAATTTAGCTCTACTGTGCACGGAAAGTTCTAACCTCAAACCTTGGATTTTACGTCGCTGCGCATGCTCCGCCCCCACTCCTTCGTTTCACTTTTACACTGCTGCGAACTGGAGTGGATTGAAGACTGTACTGGAGTGAAACAATTCCCCCACCACTGCATTAATTACTCCCACCACTCGAAAACCCGAGGAGCGATACGAGCCCAATTTTCGCGTCAGTCGTCAACGAGTTTTCATAGCGAAAAGTCGTTGGCGACTCGGTAAGAGGTTCAAATATATAGTAGGCCTATATATATTTGAACTTCTTATACTACGTTGCGTTCTTTAATGCAATGTGGTATGTGTGTGTGTGTGTAAATATTAGTTGTAAGTTGCACTTAATTTAAGAATTAATTTGCGCATTGCGATGTTAGTTATAAGTTGTGTTTAGCGTTAAGGTGTATTAATTTTAAGAATAATGATGGTATTTGGTTGTGTTGAATTATTTGATATTTAATAATGATGTGTTGTTAGTTTTAAGTGTTGGTATTAATAATTAATGTTGTTGTTTTGCCTTTCAGCTAGATGATAGGGGGTAGATTAAATGTAAATTCAGAAGTTCGGTTGAACTTCACTTAGAAGGGGTGGGACATCCGCAAATTGCGGACTAGGTTTTTGCATTTTGTTTAGGAATATGATTGGGTGGGATTAGTTGGGTGGGTGTTAGAGTTGCGTTTCTGCATTAGGTGTTCCAGTTTCCCTTCGAATTCACGGTTACGGTAGACCCGGACCGGACCGTTACGGTAGACCCGGACGGGCCAAACAAAATTGCGTCGATGTCCCTCGCAGAACGTAACTAGTGGGTTGGGAGTGGGAACCGTTAGGCAAACAGGGTGGTGGGAACAGTTACTACTGTTCCCATCACCTTGGTTCTTTATAAGTCTTGAATGACCTTGACCCACTTTCGGAAGGGTCAATGACCGACCCCCCCCCCCCCGTGTTCACTCAAGCGGAACCCCCCCCCCCCGTGTTCATTCAAGCGGAACCCCCCCCCCCCCCGTGTTCACTCCAGCGGAACCCCCCCCCCCGGAAAATTAAAATGCCTATAACTCGATAATGGATTAACGGATTAGGACAAGCGATACATCATTGAAAAGGTCTATGTAAGACGAACATTTTAGTCAAAGAAGAATTTAGTTATCTTATTTTAGTCAAAAGTTATGCGAATTATTTGAAATAAATACCCCCTCTCTTTCCTTCCCTCCCACCTTCCCCCACTTAACGGTTGTTAACCCTTCTCATTAGCATACCGTTATAAAAGACGCATCGACCACGGCTAACATTTCATTCTGATTCCAGACGTTACGCTGCGAACTGCGAATAGAACTACCACGATGTCATCCCTGCCGACTACAACTTCCACTACAGCCTGCTCTTCTATTACAAGTTCAACTTCTACTTCTACTACGGCTTCAACTCCAGTCAAGAAAACTCTTCGCTTGAAAAATGCTCCCGACTGGTATAAGTGCAAGCTAGAGCGTTGTGTTTCTCCTCCATTATTTTTAACACTCTAAGTCTCGTGATCTACTTTTCTGAGGCCGTTGTACAGTTATATGACCTCTCCGACTTGCATTGTTTGCCGGTGTAGCTTCATATAGCGTGCAAAGAATGGTTCCTAATGAAATCTCATCAGCATTCAAAGACAGAGACAGTTGTTTTGCAAGTTAATTAGTCTTGAAATAATGAAGTAGGAAACGTATATGTAATGAGTAGGAAAGATATGAACACCGCGAATGCGAGTTAATTAGTGGTTGCGGCGCGATGAACATTTGCCTTCATTATCACATAACGACTATCTCGTGAGAAGATCGGTTCCGCATGAGCGCCCAAGTGGAACCTCCCGTGTTCACTCAAGCGGAACCCCCCCCCCCTGAAAATTAAAATGGCTATATCTCGATAATGGTTTGATCGATTACGACAAGCGATACATCATTGAAAACGTCTATGTAAGACGAACATTTTAGTAAAAGAAGAATTTGGTTATCTTATTTGAGTCAAAAGTTATGCAAATTATTTAAAATAGATACCCCCTCTTCTTCCTTTCAACCCACCTCCCGGATCAATAATCGGTCACGGCCAGCTGTTACCCCTCTCATTAGCATACCGTTATAAAAGCGGAGCAAGCGTTGTTCACTCCTCATTCCGCTTCTACACGCCACTCTTGTTGTTTCGTCTCTGCTCTTTACAATATTACTTGCTTTAAAAATGCCTCCTCATCTTAGTGAAAATTTCACTTCTTCCGAAATTTCTGATGTTTTTGAACAACCTGAAGACACTTTAAATAACGACAGTAAAACTGAAGATGATGATGAAGATGATTATTATAGCGTTAAAATTAGTGAAGAACTGAAAGTTATAGCAATTGATCCACAATTCCCATTCGATACAATAGAAAAATTCATGTCTGAAGCTCATAAATGGTTGGATTCAGGATCTTACGTACGAATCGGCTCTTTTATATTGTATGATGATTGTAATTCTTTTCTTGTAACACCAAATGATAGAGACCGCATGCTGCAGTGGGCTCAAACAATGAAGGAGTGCTACGAACAAGGTGTGGATGTTGGCGGCTATTTTACAGCGCAAGTGGTTTAATAACCAAATTACCCTTCCCCCACCTTACACCTTATCCCTTCCCAATCCTTATTCCTTCCCCCTCCCCATTTTTAAAACTCATAAAAGGCGGGCTATGAACCTCCAGGTTTCTAGTCTGTACTTGCACCTTGTGCCGTCAAGATGCTTACCACTTTGTCTTTTAATAGTATTACAGGCACTGAGCGGAAATTCTATAGAAAATTTTGTTCTCTACTTGATAAACCGCAAAAACTACCTCCAAATACTTTCACCTACAAGCTACCTCTTATGGACAAGGATGATGTAAGCAAAATACCATTAGTTCAAGCGAAATTTCTGGAAGAAAAAAATCTTGTTTATGTAAGAGAAGTGTATCATAATGAATATTCAAAAAGATTGGCTTACGAATTCATTAAGGAACATGCAGGACGTGAAAAAGAACAGTATCCAGGACCATTTTATTTATATCTTTTTGAGAATGGAGCTAGTGTAACGGTAGAAATAAGTATCAAATTAATGTAATTCTTCCTATCAAATTTGTGGGGTGAGGGTTTGAAGTAGATTTGCGCATAAATTAAAAGTTAGTTCAAAACTGAAATTCAACAATTGTTGGTCGAACTAAATTTGCGCATAAATTAACCGGGGTTGAATTAAAAGTTCGCATATCTTCCTATCAAGTTTATGAAGTTAGAATTTTGTTTTGCTGTAAAGTTATTGAAATAGTATTTGTACAAGGAAAATTCATATTGAAATACATGTTGTAATTTAGTCGTAGAGATGTGTACTGTACGAAAGCTGGATTTATAGTGAGTCGGCGCGACAAATGAACTTGTATTTATGCAGATTGTTAAAATGGAATAAAGAGATGATAGTAGAAAAACGCTCGAAGTAGAAAGTGTGAATAATGTTATATAAAGAAATAATAGTTAAACAAGGAAAATATTGAAAATTAAAACTGGTATTAAAAAATATGAACGGACAATCAATTTTGTAGAAGGTTAATATTTTGTTGAAAACGTTTGATTTTCTTGGATAGTGAAGAAGAAGAAGATGAAATAGTGGTAGGGGGACCGTTATAAAAGGAGGATTGTGAGAGCCCATTTCATTTCTCTGCGAAACTTCGAAGAGTAAACATCTCAACATGTATCATTGCGATAAATGTTCGGAATCGTTTCACGATGAAATTCTATTAGACTGTCATAAAGAACTAATTCACAACAACGCAGAAGAAAAACAAGAAGAACAAGAAGAACAAGAAGAACAAGAAGAACAAGATGAAATATCAGCAACATCTTCAACTACTTTACCGAATCTACAAGTATTTGCTTTACCCGGTAAAGTAGTAATGCATCATAAGATTCAAAATGAAAACTTGAACTTAGAAGAATTTATTAGAGAAGCAAAACCAATCGTAAGTAAAACTTTAAAAGAAGAATTGAAAAGATTGAACTTTCTTAAATTTGGTTTACTACTAGAAGCTATGTTTATAAATGTACAAGAAGAATTATCACCAAGAGGATTCATAACAAAAAACCGAACCATCATGGAAAGTTCAAACATTGATTCAATAGTAGAGAACTGTATAGAAGAAATATTAATAAAAATTCAGGAACACGAAGGAAGAGGATCTGGATGGAGTCTTACAAGCATTGAATTATTAGATATAAAAGTACACAAACATGGTTATGGATTAATGGGATCTAGTTATATTCCTTTGCCACAAAGAATCAAGGATACAAGATCGTGTATTAATGTGAAAAATCAAGATAACGAATGTTTTCGATATGCTATGACATCTAAGTTTGTACCAAATCATTTCGATACACCTAACCAACACTATGAAAATCAAAGACATAGGTACAATTTTCAAGGAATTACTTACCCTGTATCACTAGGAGATATATCAAAATTTGAGAAGAAAAATCCCGGTACGTCTATCAATGTTTTTGCATTAGATAGTTCAAACAAAGTGTATCCTTTACGTATTGCAAAAGAAGAGCTACCAGATCATACGGATTTACTACTACTAACGCGAGGAGATGTGTCTCACTATGTGTACATAAAGAAATTCGACTCACTTGTTAATAAGCAGCTTTCTAAAGATCGACACAGAAAGTTAATTTGCAAGAGATGTTTCAATTTTAAACGAGATGGACTACACGGAAGAGAATGGTTACAAGAGCACAAAAGACTATGTAACAATAATTATGAAGCAAAGATTAATTTACCTTCGGAAAACAGAGCATTCGTTACATTTCAAAAGGTTTATCATCAATACCGTATCCCTTTAGTTGTGTATGCGGACTTTGAATCAACACTTGTTCCAGTTGAAGATGAAAATTGTGAAGCAAGAAAAAGTGTCAAGTATCAAATGCACAAACCAAACAGTTTTTGTTTAATGGTTAAATCAACATTATCAGAAGAACATTTGAACAAATATGGATTAACTTCAGAACCTCTAGTATATCGTGGTGAAAATGCGGAAAAAATATTTCTTGATCACCTATATTCAATAGCTGGAAATACACAAAGATTATATACAAATATTGTACCAATGAAACCGATGGACGAAGAAGAAGAAATTCAACATGAAAATGCGACTCACTGTTTCTTGTGCAAAAATGATTTTACTATTGAGAATTATAAAGTTAAAGATCACGACCACCTCACAGGTTATTACAGGGGTGCTGCTTGTAATAAATGCAACTTGAGCTATCGTTTACCACTATTTATCCCTGTGGTTCTGCATAATCTTAGTGGGTACGACGCTCATTTTATAATACCTGAACTAGGAAGAGACGACGGTAAAATCGATGTGTTAGCTGAAACTTCAGAAAAGTTCATAAGTTTTTCCAAAGAAGTTGGAAACGTCAAACTAAGATTCTTGGACTCCTACCGATTTTTGCCGTCGAGTTTGTCCAAACTTTCTGAAAACCTAAGGAAACAAGATTTAATCGAAACAAAGAAGATTGTAAACAGCGACAAACTGGATCTGGTACTTCGAAAAGGTGTTTTCCCATATGATTACATAGACAGTTTAGAAAGATTTAATGAAACATCACTACCTCCAAAAGAAGAATTTAAAAGTAAACTGTACGACATGGATATATCTCAAGATGATTATGATCACGCATGCAAAGTATGGAACGAATTAGGATTTAGAACATTGGGAGAATATTCAGATTTTTATGTTAAATTAGATGTGACTTTATTATGTGATGTGATGGAAGAATTTAGAAATACGTGTTTTGCGGCATATGGATTGGACCCTCTTCATTCGTACACTTCGCCTGGACTAGCGTGGCAAGCCATGTTGAAAGAAACAAATTGTAAAATACAACTTCTTACAGATATAGATATGGTTTTGATGTTAGAGTCAGGAGTTCGAGGAGGATTGACGCAAAGTGTAACACGTCATGTCAGGGCAAACAACAAGTATTTGCCCGATTATGATGCATCAAAACCAACAACATTCCTGGGTTATTTTGATGCAAATAACTTATACGGATGGGCAATGTCGAATCCCCTTCCATATGATAATTTCAAATGGATAGACCCAGAATCAATTGGAAACATAATGGATATACCGAAATATGGAGAAACTGGTTACATATTTGACGTCGATTTTGAATATCCCGAACATCTTCACGACGAACATTATGATTTACCACTTCTTCCGAAGACCGAAATTTCACCAACTGGAAGATGGCCAAAATTATTGATGACTTTAACCAACAAGTCTCGGTATGTTTTACACTACTGGATGATACAACAGGCCTTAGACTTGGGATTAAGAATTACAAAAATTAATCGAGTACTACAATTCTCTCAATCTTGTTGGTTAAAACCGTACATTGACAACAACACAAAAAGAAGAGCCGGCGCTACATCAAGTTTTCAAAAAGATTTCTTCAAACTAATGAACAACGCAATATTTGGCAAGACTTTGGAAAACAAAAGGAAACATAAGGATATCAAATTGGTAACTGATCCAGTAAAATTACAGAAACTAGTGCAACAACCAAACTTTGGTTCATCTGTAATTATTAATGAAAATCTAGTTGTTATTTCCATGAACAAGAAGTCAGTTCTAATGGATCGTCCTTTGTATCTAGGAATGTCAATCTTGGATATTTCCAAAACTCACATGTACGAGTTTCATTATAAGAAGATGGTTAACTATTATGGAAGAGAGAACATTGGTATTGCATATATGGATACGGATGCACTAATTTACTGGATTAAAACAAATGACATGTACGAAGATCTACGCACTTTTATGTATAAAGATGATTTCGACTTTTCCGATTATCCCAAGGATCATCCAAATTACGACTACGACAGAAACAAGAAAGTATTGGGAAAATTTAAAGATGAAACAAATGGTGTGCCGATGATGGAAATTGTAGCATTAATGTCCAAACTATATTCATTTCAACTGTACATAAGCGAAAGGAATCAACATCAAGTCACGAAAAAGGCCAAAGGAATAAAAACCTCTTTCCTGAAGAAGAACGTACAGTTTGAACATTATAAAAGATGTTTGTTTGAAAATGTTGAAACAACTGCAACGTTCAACACTATTAGAAGTTATAATCATCAACTCTTTAGTGTCAAACAAACAAAGTGGGCATTAAGCTACAAAGATGACAAGCGCCATATTTTAGAAGATAAAATTAATACTTTACCGTTCGGCCACTACTCCCTGAACCCTATCGACCAGTAAACCTATTCTTCGTCCTCTACCTTCTTCCTTTTTTTCCTTTCCGTAAAGAAGAGGGGACATGGCAAGCCCAATGCCATGTTCCCTCTTTTTTACACTAATATGATATGGCCTTGACCTATATTCAAACTATATAAAAGAGAATGAACTGTTGTACGGATCAGTATTTTTACAAGCGATGTGCAAGCAACACCTGAAGATGGAAAGTGTGAAGGACAAGATTGTAAATGAACTACATAAACCAGCAAGAAGAAGATTTCCAAGAAGAAGTACAATCATTAAAGGAATGAATGATCTTTACCAAGCTGATCTCATTGAAATGATACCGCACAGTAAATTAAACAAAGGTTTCAAATATATTTTAACAATTATAGACTGTTTTACTAAAATAGCTGACGCTTTACCATTGAAGGATAAGACTGGTAAAAGTGTTACAAAAGCTATGGAAACAACGATACAAAGAAATAAATTCAAAATCAAACATCTACAGACCGATGACGGAAAAGAATATTTTAATAAAGACTTTGGAGCTTTGATGAAGAAATATCAAATAAATCATTATTCTACAAATTCTGAAGTTAAAGCTTCAATGATTGAAAGGTTCAATAGAACATTGAAAGGAGCGATGTACAAACAATTTTCAAAACGAGGATCATACGTGTGGTATGACATATTACCACAACTTATAAAAGAGTATAACAACAAATATCATCGTACCATCGGAATGAAACCTATCCAAGTAAACAGCGCTAATGCTAAGGTTGTATTACAACGCATCAGAAATAATACAACACCTAAATTGGAAAAGTTGCAACCAAAAAAGTTTAAAGTCAACGATAAAGTTCGTATAAGCAAATACAAAGGTGTATTTAGTAAAAGATATCTACCAAATTGGACTAATGAAGTATTTACAGTTTATAAAGTGCAACCAACTATACCTGAAACCTACTTATTAAAGGATAACAAGGGTGAATTACTTCAAGGTGGATTCTACGGACATGAATTGTTGAAATCAACAGTCGGTGATGTATATCTTGTTGAGAAGGTTTTACAAAGGAAAAAGGATATGGTTAAAGTCCGGTGGTTAGGATTCGATAAAAGTGAAGACTCTTGGATTCCTTCAAAAGACCTGGTATAGTAACTTAATAGCTCATTGTGTGTTTAACCTTGACACAAGATGGAGATTGTACAACAAAAAGATCGATTTAATATCAATAATATTGATGAATTGACGGTTGACAATGATAAGTTAAATCATGGTAAACATGGTGAATTACTACCAAATACAATAAGATGTTTAATAACTGGTCCTTCAAATTGTGGAAAAACAAATGTTGTTTTTAACCTTATAACTAATCCTAAAGGATTGCGCTTTAACAATATATACATTTTTTCAAAATCATTGCAACAACCAAAATATCAATTATTGGATAAAGTACTTGCAAGTGTACCTGAAGTAAATTTCTACAAGTTTAATGCCAGTGAAACAATTATGCAACCAAATGAAGCAAAACCATTTTCTATTTTTATTTTTGACGATGTGTCTTGTGAAAATCACGACACTATAAGGAATTACTTCGCTATGGGAAGACATCATAATATCGATAGCATTTATATTGGTCAAACATACAGTAAGATTCCAAAACAACTCATAAGAGACAATGCAAATATGTTGATCATCTTCAAGCAAGATGAAACAAATTTAAAGCATATATACAATGATCATGTAAATGCGGATATGCCATTTGAGAAATTTAAAGAAATGTGTGGCAAAGCATGGAATGAGAAATATGGCTTTCTCGTTATTATGAAGGAAGAAGATATTAAAAATGGTAGATATCGTATAGGGTTGGATAAATTTGTATTTATGCGTTGAACTACCGATGCTACATCTAGTTACACGTTGAACTTCACAGTGTAAACATGGTGAATCAAGAAAAACTATTAAAAGAAATAAAATCACTCAGTGATTCTATTAGGATGAAGAATCGTGCATTGAGGATGGGTTTAAGTGAAAGAGAAGAATTTCTAGAGACTACATTTAAACCTATTACGGAACCTTTAAAACAGATATCAGAAACTATTGGTAAACCTCGTTATGAAGGAGATGTTTTACTACCAGTTTCTAAACAAGAAGTACAAGCATTAAAAAAAGAAGAAGATGATGATTCATATACAAGTGCTAGTGAGCAAGAAGAAACAAAAGAAGAAGAAGAACCAATTGTTGAAAAGGAAGAAGAACAGCCAATACCTGAAGCTGAACAATCTATTCCAAATTTAACTCAATTGAGTAGCGATATATTACAACATGGACCTCTTGGAAGAAAATATATAATGAAAATGCTACATGACATGAAATCAAACCCGAATTTGAGTAGATCACACGTATACGGAGCAAGAATTGATGGGAATGAATTAAAGATCGGCGATTCAAAGCTTGAAATAACACAAGACGATTACATCATTATTGGTGAGCATAAATATAAAGGAACAAAAGGACTTTATGAATTAATTTTTAAAAACATACCACTAAGATATTCATCCAAAGATTTAAGTGTTTTTAAGGAAATTCTACAAAATACTAACGCTCATAAAAGAAACTACTTAAAGGATGCAATGATTAATCGTTCACGTGCAACAAAATATAACATTGTTATAAAAAAGTTGTTTCCTCCACGAAAATTGCCAACATTACGTACTGCACCAGCGGTGAGACAACCACTGAAAAGAAAATCTTTATCACTTATGGATTTATCACTTCTTGAACAACATGGTAAAAAGAGTAAAGGAGATACTTCAACATCTGGCAAAGGATTGATGAAAAATCTATACAATACGAATGTGATTTACTACAACGACATCAATAAATTGGTTGATAGAATGAGACTATTGCATGAAGCCATGGAAGCCGGTCATACAGGTTTAAATAATGAATGGGTAGCTCTGATTGACGAACTCAGGAATCGCGGCATAATCGTATAATTGTCTGCGGATATATAAGAGTTGCAGGCGTATAATGTGTCAGTTCTAACATGAGCGTCGACAAGTTCGGACGATACTCCGCGTTAGGAGTGCAAGTTGGAGAAAACAGAAAAAGAAGTGGATTACCGCAAACACCCGAAGGTGACTATAACATAAATAATAAACGTTTAAAGTTTGTTAAGGATCCAGAAGAAGATGGAGATGCAACAAATTTAAAAACAGTAAAGGAGAAAACATCTACAAGTTTGAAACTCGACAACAACCAACTGTATGATGCAAAATCTCACAGGGTTATTAATGTTGCAAAACCAGTCAACAATGGAGATGTTGTTAATAAAGGCTATTTTACTGTTGGAAAAGACTAAAAGTGGAAAAAAGTACAATGCTTTAAATTATAAAATAACTAATGTGGCAGATCCAACCGAGGATACAGATACAATCAATAAGCGTTATTTGCATTCTGTAATACCAGAAAAGAAAAAAGATGGATTTTCCTTCTATAAATATACTATAAACGATATTGGATATCCTAAAGAAGAAAGTGATGGTGTTAATATTAAATACATTAAAGATAATTGTATTTTATATAATGGTGCTGTTATTGATTGTCATGGAAAAGTGTTGTCCAATCTGAAAGATGGTTCAACTCCATCGGATGCTGCTACCGTGAGACAAATGAATGAAAGCTTGAAGAAAGGAACATCCGCTTTTGTTAAACAAAATCAGGTGGTGTCAAAGAAAGGTGATGAGTTTATGCAAGGAAGTGAAAAGTTTACCTTACTACAACTACAAAATAACAAGTGGGATGGAAAAAATAAAAGATTGTCAAATATAAGTTTAGGCACGGAAGAACATGATGCTGTTATTTTAACACAAGTGCCACAACTATCAGCTACTGGTGTTAACTTTATATGTGGAGGTAGACGATTAACCCATGTAAAATCTGGTAAAGATGATAATGATTGTGTTGTTGTGAAACAAACTATAGTTTTAGATAAAATAAATAACTTATATGATGGAAAAAATAGAAGAATATCTAACATATCAGCAGGAATAGCTCCGAATGATGTTGCTACTATTAATCAAGTTATAGCAACCTCTAATAACGATCCATCTGTGTATACATGTAATGGTAAACGTATCACAAATCTTGATAATCCTACACGTAACAAAGATGCTACTAATGTAGAGTATGTAATGAATCTTGTAGGTAATGTAGTTATTGATATGCATAATCATTTGATTAATGCATCGATGAAACACAATAAAATCGAAGATTCTCAAAGAAACCAATGGATTAAAGATGAAATCATTGATAGATACTAGTAAAACTTATGAATATTTAAGTATGGAATACACCAAAAAAAGGATTCATTATCATAAAGTATTTCATAGAGTGAAGACGTTGGTTACATAAAACAGCATAATGAAGACCGTATCGCTCAGTCGTCGTCAAGACAGCGGCAAGAGAGGACGTGGTTTAACATCAGCTGCATTATCCCTGCTCAGACGGATTCCAATTGGTGCTGTTGTGAATCGAACGATAGACGCTTTACCATACGAATTACATCTGCCCGGAGGTTATCAATATTGTGGACCTGGAACTAAGTTGGCAAAACGTTTAGCAAGAGGAGATCCTGGAATTAATAAATTAGATCAAGCTTGCAAAGAACACGATATAGCATATTCAAAGTATAAAGATTCAACAAATAGATCAATAGCGGATAAAATTCTAGCGGAAAAAGCTTGGCAAAGAGTAAAATCAAGTGACGCAAGTATTGCAGAAAAAGCAGCGGCTTGGGCAGTAACTACAGCCATGAAGACGAAAGCAAAGTTAGGTGCTGGAAGACGTCGCAGAGGAAGACCTGCAAAAGGAAGAAGCGCTCCCAAAAGAGGTGGAAACATTAAAAAAGGACGTCGTAGAACTCGTAAGACAAATGTAAAGAAGACTTCTGTTTGGCAAATGGTAAAAAACGGAGCAGGTTTATACCTAAGACCATACCGTGTGTACTAAATAAAAAGAATCAATTGATAATTCCAAATAAAGCCTTAACAAATCATCAGTTAAATGATTATGTAAAATGTTTGAAAATACCATTTTTTCGAGGAGTTTTTATGAAAGATGCATTACCAACTAAAATATGGGAAAATGAAACTGGAATAGTAAATTTGGATTCCACCTATGGTCCAGGCACTCATTGGGTATGCTATAAAAAGCTCGGACAAACCGTTTACTACTTTGATAGTTTTGGCAATCTGCCACCGCCGAAAGAACTGCAACATTATTTTCGAAACTCCAAAAACATTTTTTACAATTACAAAAGAGAACAACCTAACAACACTGAAATCTGTGGGCATTTATGTTTGGAGTTTCTAGCGAAGAGTGTCAGTCACCTTTAAGATGTCATCGTATACAGTGTCACTGAGTGGAAATTCATCCACATTGAAAAGTACGCTGTTCCCAGCATTGCGTCTATCCAAGGAAAGATTATGGGAAGCGGCATTACTTGATTTGACTACCTACAACTCAATTCCCAATGTTACGGAAGGTAAAAACAATTTACTACATTATTATGAAACTATGGATGCTTCAGGAAAATACTCAGAATTGAAAATAATTACATTTCCTACTGGAGCTTATGAAATCGATGATATAAACCAATTACTACAGAAACAACTCGGAGAAGAAAATATCACCGTTAAAGGAAACAATAATACTTTAAAAGCAGAAATAACTTCGAAATATTATATCGATGTCAGCTTGGAAAACTCCATTGGCAGTTTACTTGGATTTACAGATACAAAAAAGAAAATCCTAACTCCTGGAACTACTCATTCGGGTAATACAACTGTTACAATATTGAAAGTCAATAGTATCGATGTAACGTGTAATATTATACACGGATCGTATAGAGAAGGAGTGAATCAGCATATTTTACATACATTTTATCCAACAGTGGCTCCCGGTTTTAAAATTGTTGAGAAGCCACAAAACTTGATATACCTACCGTTAAACACTAGTTTCATTTCAGACATCGTACTGAACATATTGGATCAAGACGGTGTTAGTGTTGACTTTAGAGGAGAAACGATAACTATACGGATACACATCAGAGCGGCAACATAAAAGTCGACATGGGATTATCATTTAAACCGCAACGGAAGAGTCGGGAGCTCAGTAGCTCCTCGACATTGGAAGAGTTAACATCGGACAACATTCGTTTTCTACAGAAGATTGGATTGAAACTTAACAACGATGGATATCCTGGATATATCTCAAGGACCGACATTCGACGAAACACTATGGGAGAAGGAATATCACACGCACAACCCTTACACTTCATCAAAATTAAACAATAACGATGAAATAAGGATTCCCATTCAACAACAAGATATTTACACATTACCGTGTGAAAGTTATTTATACATTGAAGGACGGGTATTAAAATTGGATGGAAAAACTGCTTCAACAGTTCCTTTTATAAATAACCCGATGGCATATCTTTTTGATGAAATAAGATATGAGATATCAGGGGTGACAGTTGATTCGACAAAAAAGGTTGGTATAACAACGACATTGAAAGGATTAACATCATTAACACCGCATGAGAAGAATTCAATAGTCACCGCCGGATGGGTTGCTCCTGATAAAGACACTATAACACCGAATTCCAACGGTCACTTTGATTTTCATGTACCTTTACGATTGCTTTTGGGATTCGCTGAAGATTACAAACGAGTAATAATAAATGTCAAACAAGAATTGGTATTACTCAGATCTTCAACTAACAAGGACTTGATACTTGCAGACCCTGCAACTACTGAAGATAAACTGGAATGGCAACTACAATTAGATAAAGTTGTTTGGAGAGTACCTCATGTAAGATTGGCTGATGAACATAGAATCGTATTATTGAGAAAGTTAAAATCTGACCGTGATATCGTGATGCCATTCCGAAGTTGGGAATTCCATGAATATCCTACACTACCTCAGACCGAACGACAAACATGGACCGTCAAGACATCAACTTACTTGGAACGAGCAAGGTACATAATACTCGGTTTTCAAACTAAGCGAAAAGATGTTATCACTGCAAATGCCGGTCAATTTGATAACTGTAAAATAAAGAATTGTAAAGTTTTCCTAAACTCTCAATTCTTTCCGTATGACAATTTGAATGTCATGTTCAGCAAAAAACGTTTTTCCATTTTATACGATATGTATGCAAGATTTCAATCGTCATATTATGGAAAGACTAATACACCACTATTATCACCTGACCAATATTATTCCAAGGCTCCGATAATTGTAATCGATTGTTCAAAGCAAAATGAATCGGTAAAATCATCAAGTGTGGATATAAAAATTGAAATGGAATTTGAAGAACCAGTAGCGGATGGAACTTCAGCATACTGTCTTATTCTACATGATAAAATAGTTACTTACACACCGCTGACCGGAATCGTGAAGAATGTACTTTAAAAAGAATTAGTACAACGACTGCAGATTTTTGAGGTTAGAATTATCTGTCTCAATTTTTGAGGTTAGAATTTCGTTTGTGAAAGACAAGTTAAAAACAAACATTTATGTGAGTGTATAAATTTCAAGGATTCGACGAAAAACATAAAAGCGAGAAAATTATGAGTGGAAAATTCATTATATCTTCGACCGTCGTATGGGAAACATCGTTCGCAAGATGAGTTCTACTAACGGAGAAGAAAATACACCTCTAATGGATGAGAATAGTTCAGATATAGAAAAACAAGTTGAACGAGAAATGGACGAGTTCCTCAAGTTTAACAAACATAAGAAGAGAGAAGAAGAAAAAGAAGAAGGAGAAGCTGAAAAAGAAGTAAAAAGAAAAAAGGTTGAAGTTAACATTACAACTAATATTTTAACAGAAGTATTTCTTCGGATTTTCTACCCAATTTCTTCATGCATGACGAAAAGTATTTCAGTTGGAATTTTAAAATCATTGGATTATTCACCGATTGTTATTTTAAATCATGGAAATAAAATGGTTACATTCACTGAAACTTCTTGGGAATCATTTATGAAACATTTACATCTTTTGGAATGCTATTTGAGTAACAACACATTTGGAAGAAGAACAAGATTAAGTTTATTGGAATCAAATATTGAAGTTGATATAGTGAAACATCGTGGAGGACAAATGGTTCGCTTCAGAGATTTAACTAGACATGATGTAAAATTACATTTGACTAAAGAAGAATTTTACACTTTAAGTTGTACTACCGGTCCCGTCACCAGATATTTGAAACAACTAATATTTTCAAGTGCAATAATCAAAGACTATCTAATCGATACATTGGACAGACAACCTTTCGTTCCAATTTTATACGGTCCCGTGGATACTTCAATTTTTAATCGAATACCTCAAGAAGTGGACATGTGGAGACAATTGAACAACTATCACACCAACTTTAATATCGACGAAGAAGCGCAAGAAGTTAAAGAAGAACAATCGTGTTTGTAATACAAGTCAGTTGCTGACGAGACTTCATCATGAACAAACGGGTTTCGTTTTCTAATGCGCCACATATAATGGAAGTTAAAAAAGGTATAATTGAATTTCAAGCTTTTCGAGGAAATGATGGAAATTTTATTATAAAAGAATTAGTAATTTTGGATATGAACACATCTGTAGTTTATCATTACTTATTCAAACCTCCATTACCATTCAATAGACTAACAACTAAAGCGAAAGTTACAAACAAATGGTTGTACAAACATTTTCACAACTTAAGATGGGATGAAGGTTTTATTAATTATAACATGATGCCGCACATTATGAATCATTACTGCAAAGAGTTCAAAACTATCTACACAAGAGGATTGGAAAAAGCTAATTGGATACAATCATTTACAAGCAACGAAGTGATAAATGCAATAATAGATAGAGATTTCCAATGCTACTTCAATGAACTTTGTATTTCATCAAAGAGTTTTAAACATCGAAGGTCACAGTGCGCTTTGAAGAATGCCTACCGCTTAAATAATTTCCTTCAACAGAATGGTGGGGGTAATGTCGGTAATAAAAGTGAGAGCGCTACCATGACGCAGCATGAGTATTACTCGAACCTCCGAAGAGACAACATCTCCGACGGACATTATTATTAACAAGAAGATTAACAAGAAGATTAACAATAACATCAAGATGGCATCGCAGAACTTTCTTCAAAATTTGGTTGATCAATTCAACGCTCATTCTAAATCAACAATCTTACCGACGAAGAAATGTTCTGAACTAAAAGAAGAAAAACATTACATCATACATACAATCAAGAAGATGGACACTTCAATTGGTGATGCTATTAATTGCACATTGAGCGAGGCGCCGTATACAGTTGGTGACGAACCGAAGTTTCAAATCTTCCTACCGAAACGGTTTGTACAACTTCTACAAAATGAAGACCTTCGAGTTATTCAACCTGGCGCACTCTATTTAGTTTCACACGGACCGAGTGGAAACAACTCAACTGAACTAACTATTCATGTAACACCTACTACTAACTAGTTTGTACATAACATTGTAAATATATGTGTTTGTAATGGTTTCTCAATAAAGATGATATAAAACAAAAAAGAAAAATAAAAGAAGCAACATATTGTTATGTCTTTGTACATAGCAACATGTTGCTTTTTTTAAAAATTCCACGGGATGACCTTGACCCAATTTTGTGTGATAATAAAAGTGAAAATCAACTTGTGAAATTCATTAGTCTACGACTAGCTTTCGTACCGTACACATCTCGCTCTCTATAACTAAATACAAAACTTCAACATGTCCCTAAAGGTCAAGTGTGCATCTTACGATACCAACACCATTACGAGTTTTGAACAACTTGAAGATTTAACCAACGAAATGCGAGTTTTACTTACCGGTGGTTATCACTTAACTGTTGATGTTAGTGCTACTAATGTAAGGATGTTTACTAAAACAAAATACTGCGATGATGAAGTATTTCTTTCTACACAACCTACAACATCTTCATCGCCGACTGGTCAACATAACATCAAGTTCCACAAGTACTACCAATGTTAAATAACTTTTAACAAATAAAACTAAGGAATCACGTGATCAATGTCAAGTTGATAAAAAGGGTGTGATACTTGGATAACTAATTATTCGCTTCCCAACTCTCGCTGCGTCAACACCTATTTTTAAAGATGTTATACAGAATGATGATTGAACTTGATGGAAAGATCTATGGAAAAGATTACAACACCGTTGAACAAATGACTGAAGATTTAGAAATATTAACCCGAGAAGGATATCAGGCTAAATTAATTTTAAAATTTCCTGAAGTACATCCACTATCGACTGAAGAACTTATCGCTATGGCTAAAGCGGAGAGAGAGAAAAAGTCTGAAGAAAACAAACAGGAGAGAGAGAAAAAGTCTGAAGAAAACAAACAGAAACAAACTTCTTAAGTATCAATTTTCCTTACATTAGTAAGGTATAATTTTTTAAAACTTCGTTTGGATGACCTTGAAATTACCCCCCACCACTTTTTGTAGTACATAAAACTGACTATTCAACACTATACACTCTTATTCTTTCACTGGACTCAGCAGCGTCAACATGGAAAAACAAAATTACAAGTACGAACCTCGTTACTGTTGTGAACAACAGTGTACAGATTTAGGACCAATGATGGTGGACGGGTTAGCTTGCACTAAGTGTGAATTTTTCGGATCTTGTTACTGCAAATGCAAAACAAAACAACTACCGCCACCGGAATTGCGAACTTTCAAATTTTACAAATCAAGACATTTTCATACATGCTGTCCTCAAAGATGTTTCAAATTTCATCCTCTCGATCTAGCTCATTGTCAACGCACCATGTCTCATCAAGATGATTTTTGTACACATATGATAAAAAGATGTAAATACAGGTCGGATTGGTATTCAGATCCTGTTGAACCATCGAATGTGTAATTTCAGTTTTACACTCTTTTTTAAAACTTCAATTGGATGACCTTGAAATTTCCCCCCACCATTGGTTTTTTTTAGATTTCCCCCCACCATAGGTCTTTTAGATTTTTCCCCACCATTAGTGTAAGTTTTGTATCTTATTGAATCCACCTTTGAATTATTTCACTTCCAACATTCTAACTAACAACATGGGAACACCTTTCGTCAGGTTTCATCATATAATAACTGAGAGGAAGAAATGGAAGAATTGTTTCAAAACTTGCTTGCTATAATGGATAGATATTATATGAGATGGATCAGAATTGATGTTCAATATTTACGTCCTGGTGAATTATCTTCATCATCACAGAGTGAGGAGGACGAGGCAAATACTCCAGCTAAGATATTTGAATTAAAAGACGAAGAAGAAGAACTTAGCTTTTTATTTAATCATAAGCTCGCCGTTAAATAAGCCCCCTCCCTTGGCGGCGTTCCTCATTTACTCGCCGACTCTCCAACGATGAACAACTCTCCATTGGCACGGATGAATTCTAGTTTTGAAATAAACTCTAAAGAAGAGTTACAAGCTATTTTTAATATTTTACAAGAACTTGTAGATAATTTTACAACTATCAAAATGAATTTGGAAATAACATACGATTGTCCTATTTGTGATAAGGTTGAAAGTTCGGACGAAGACAGTTTACTAAATCTAACTCCTGCACCATCTGACACTACTGACGGTAATAATGAAGAGCAAAATCTTTCCCCCACCACTTCTTTGTAATTCATCTTTCCCCCCACCACTTTTTTATTTAACTAACATTTCTCGCTTTCACTCCTCATTCCGTCTTCGACTTTTGTACTATCAACATAACTTCTTTTAAAATTTCAAACACTAACACAATCATGATGGATATGATGGATGAAGTTCCCTTTGTAACTAGAATGGAAGAGGATAAATTGAAATTGGAAATTAAACGATTGGAACGGGAAAACAGACTCGAGATATTACGTTTCTTCAAACTTGCCAAATACGTCATCTGGGGACTCTGCCTTTACCTTATCCTCGTCGTCGGCGTTTACTTTTACAACTCCGTATTTCATCACAAAAATTCAACCTGTATTGCACATTGATTGTATTTGTTTTTGCACATTGATTGTATTTGTTTTTACGAATAAAGTTCAAAAGAGTCTTCTACCTATCCCGCTATCACCGGGTAGTTCAACTCTCAGAACTATTTCCTGTGGTAGCGGGATAGGCTTTTTTAAAACTTACTCGGGATGACCTTGACATACTTTCCGTACCCCACATTATCAAGTTGAATTTCAGTTTTGTACCAACTTATAATTTATGCGCAATTTTAGTTCAACCGAGCGCCATCTCCACTCCCCCCATTGATTAATTCACCATCCGACAGGCCGGAAGCTCTAGACCCCCCATTAACTGACATCTACAGTCACGCATATATTTCGACGCGTCATGTTTCATTCTTCATTCTCGTTCTATCCGCGGAACTTAACACTTCTATCTACCTTCTCTCTCTCTCTCTTGTTATGACTGCGCTATGTTTGAACTGACTTTTATTTTCGTTCAACTATTAGAGTTTTTATTAACACCGTCGAATTACAATTTTGAACTAATTTTTAATTTATGCGAAGTTTTACTTCAACCCCGGTTAATTTATGCGCAAATTTAGTTCAACTCCCAGTTGTTGAATTTCAGTTTTGAACTTACTTTTAATTTATGCGCAAATTTAGTTCAACTCCCAATTGTTGAATTTCAGTTTTGAACCAACTTTTAATTTATGCGCGAATTTAGTTCAACCCCCCAGTTGTTGAATTTCAGTTTTGAACTAACCAATATTTTATGCGAAGTTTTAATTCAACCCCGGTTAATTTATGCGCAAATTTAGTTCAACCACCAATTGTTGAATTTCAGTTTTGAACCAACTTTTAATTTATGCGCAAATCTACTTCAAACCCTCACCCCACCTCCCCCAACCTCATTTAATATTCGACCGGAAGACACCTGCCCCGGAACATGGCTTCCGGCGGCACGTGGCCGGTTTTGAAAGTGGCTTTTTCTATCTACTAATAGCACTAATTTATGTATTCAGTTAGGCATGAAAACAGAGATTTGATTTCAAATTGGTTTCAGTTTTAAATCCTCTTTCTTACTTTAAACAGTAAACCGAATAGTTAAATCATCAAGACTATAATCCGATTTATTAATGAACACTACACCGCTCTAACATTCATCAGTCCGACTGATCATTTTACGGATTTTACACATATGAATCGCTGTTAGATTGAAACTTACCCAAGCAGATTTTTCGGTTATAGTTATAATTAGTTTTGTATAAAAATACTGTTTATATTATTTAGATATTTATTTTTTATATATTTTTATTATTTATTATGGAAAACGAATTTTATTTTATAGGGGGTATGAAAGGATGTAGCTAGAACTCATATATATCTTTAGATTGTTTTCTATTCCTTCCTAGAACAAGAATTGAGATCGTTCATTACTTCTTAATAAAAGTTTCAGAGATAACGATTATGTCTACATATCCTGTTTGTTACGTTTATCAAATCGAGAAGGAAGTGGCGTAGATTTTAAAATTTATTGAGTTTTTACGCTCCCTAAATTAATTTAACAACAATTTAGTAAGATACATGTAAAATTGTTTTTTATGGGTATAATCCACTTTTCTACGTATGTAATATCACACGACTTCGGTGGGCTCTTGACGTAAAAGATAAAGCAAAGTAGTATAGTAATTAATAAATAAATGACGATTTGTGTCGTAACAAAACTACAATAATTATGAAATTATCTTCCCCAATCCCTACGTATGAATTATTTGGTAAAACTAAATACCATTTTAAATTTTTTCCTATTATTATAAAATATATTACGACTTAAGTGAATAATTGTTTTCTTTCTAGTTTTTAAAATTGTTTTTAACATTCAATTCCACCATTCATCTTGCATTGTGTTCAACAAATATAGGCTACTTTGCTGTACGTATATAATTACATAGAGCCACAGGATCCCGGACCGTCTTCATACAGAGATTTCAGACCACCAACTACGCTTACCACAATAGTCTATCCAGACAGCTCCGCTCTGATGCTGCTGCACTGACTCCTTTGGCGTTTCTGTGGAGTCCGTCAAAGTGAAAGTGAAAAGTGTAATTAAGTGATCAGTGTTTGCTCTCCCACTTGATTTCTATAGTGCTACCTAATTTCCCTCTATCCGTTTGCTTTCCAAATTTACCATACAACAATTGTGTAACCAGTTTTCCGGGCTTTGAACATCTTTTATATATATATAGATTATTCAAATCCTACATCTTGTAAGTTTTTCTGGGATTTACCATATTTAATAATTTTTTCTAATTTGTTTTATTGTTCAACTCATTTCAGTTTTTTTTCTCATGTTTTATCCTAATCATGTCTAAAACTGAAGACAGGATCAGATTCCAGATCCCGAAACGTGGTGAATTTGTTTGTACTAGCCATTGTTGGGAAAATGTCCTCAATCATTTACTAAATAAAAACTTATTCAAATATTTTCAATAACTTATTCTAATAATTTATTCAAATACCTGACCTGGTGGTGCAACTCTTAAAGGGTTAGCCGATCTTTTGCAACGTTGGTGGGAGATCCCACTTAAAATAAACGGTAGTAGGCTTGCGTGGAAGTTGACGGGATAGGTTGATTCTTTGAGAGTTGCAACTTGGTCAACACTGAATTTGCTACTTTTTACTTATGTTTACTGTATGTGTGCCACTACGCCTATTTCCGGAAATACGGAAGATAACCGTATTTTACTCCAAAACGCCAATATGCAATCATATATAACAAAAATATTAAGTGCACGTATCCAAATGGACACAAAACCTAGAAAAGGGTTAATAATAGAAGATGTACTTGCCCACTCTAAAACCATAACCCTAGCTAATAGCCCAGCTTTGCTCTAAGTGGTAATTTGTGGCAGTAATTGCTCCAATTGAATAGTTACAATTGTTATTATTGGGTTACTATCAAGGCTTAATACAAGTAGCTAATTTCTACTTTGTTGCATACTAATAACAATTTTACAGCAATTTAATCTTAAATTTTTGTTGAAGTAAGGACCAGTTTCGCCAATCCCATTAAACTAAAACGTTTTTTAACTCAATTTTAAACATATGGTCAACGTACGTTCAAACTTGATTAAATCTGAACCGACTTGAAGGAAGCGACAGTAATCGATTATCCAGTGCATCATTGATTTCAATACTATTTTAAGTAGGTAGCAAGTAGAAATTTGTAATAGAAAAAACTTGTGTGGGACAACCAGCTATACACATTCCACGACATCGGTTTGTTTTGTATTTTGTAGTACATTGAAATTAAAAAATAAAAAATAAAATCCCATAAAACTTTTTAATTTTAGTCAACTCCTTCGTAATTTAGTTGAACTGAAGAGTTGACAGAAAAATGAGTTGTAGTTTAAAATCGTGTTTATCAGGGCATTTCATCAATAAACTTCCAATAGTAATCAATTTAAAAATATAAAAAAATCATCGGTTTAATTTCTTACCTTTTTATATCCAATACTCTTAACATGGACAAAGCTTGTTATAAATGAACATAAAATAATGTGGAACAAAAATATTCTGTTAAGAAAAGAAATATTATTAAAACTGTAATTTTAAGATAGCACGAACATATAGTATTATTAGTTATCCTAAAATAAAAAAGAATATCTGGTTTATATATCAACTCTTTACGGCAAGCAGCTTTTCTTTTTTCTGGAGGGAAGATTCGGAAAAAATTATCAAATGTTGGCAGTTATTCAGGTAAATATATCTGGACCGTGCACATCTCTCTAAACACACTCTTTCTATATTTTGTTTTTTGCATTCGTAAGGTGTTGGTCGTTTAAAATTCTTCATACGGCTTAATTTGTTAAAATATTAAATTTATTTATGGTTTTCGTCAATATAATTAAGATTGAACTAATTAAGTCTAGCATTCCATATTTTTCGCTAAACAATATAAATTCAATATTAATTTTCTATCTAAGTTTAGAATTGAGTTGGAATAGACTTAAGCAAATTTTCAACAATAGACAATTACATGTTAAGAGAAATATTTTTAAATATACTTGTTCCAAACCACTTATGGCTAATTAATTCGTTTAGATACATCAAGATATTCTGTTGCATAAGGTTTTTCCTACAAAACTGGTTTGACAAAAAATAAGTTTCTGTCATAGCATCTTAACAAGAATTTGAGACAGATGAAGATAGAAGACGAAGGGCCGCGATTTTCATAATTAATTTTAATCCTGAACTGTGTTAAAAGTCCTTATGAAATGTATTTTGTTAATGGTTTTAAATAATCCCCTGATTGGTAAGCAAAAAATAAGAATCAGAGGCATTAAGACAATTTTCACCAACCAAACTACACCAAAATTAAATTCAATGCATTAACGGTCAAAAGCTCTGCCGTTTTTCTTTAGACAGTGTGTAATTTGATTGAGCAGGACAAGAATGGCAAACTAACCCGTACATACAAATCCTTAAACCTCCGGCATCCGTTATGCTTCCGAGATTGCTGAGAATTCAAACTACATTTTCCTTAAGTGAAACACCTAACAATGAAAAGAGTTCATGTGTTCAGACCATTCAAGTTATTCTTGTTCAGGCTTTGGAGAGGTCAAAATACTTTGAAGTCAATTTTTATTGACTTTATTCTTCATTTGAATTGTTACGTTACATCATTACATTAGTTATATTAATCTAATTATTTTAGAAAAAATGTACTTAAAGTGTTGTAAACTTATTTTCAAAGAAGATGCGTCAACAGAAATTATATGAAGTATAATTGATTTAAAAATGTTATTTAACGCTGCTTTGATATAGGCCTATGTCAAACAGTACCCTAGATTTCATAATTTTCCTTAATAATCGTACAAAATAGTTTTACTTATTAGTACATTATACCATTTATTTTTAAATATATTACCCAAACCTTTGAAAAGCCTTATTTTATTCGTTGCTTTTCTAAGCTTTGTACTGGAGTCAGTAACAGTGTGTCAAAGATATATCTGGTTAAGTGGACGTCAAAGTGGACACATTTTTTTCAAGTAAAAATTTAAATATAAGTTGGTTAAGTAAAAGGTTGTTAGTAAAATAATTGCTGGTTCAACCTCAATAAATACAATTTTTATATTTTTCTAACAAGGTAAAATATTTCCTTTGTTTTTAAGTTGATAAGGGAATGCAATTTGCTAACATCAGTAAAACTCTTTTGTTTGTTCAACATGAGTTAGAAACAAAAGTGGTATTGATTCACTGTAAGACATAAGACATAAGACATAAGACATAAGACGTTTATTGATCTTTAAACACATTACATGCAATTGATCTCGTCAACAAAAAGAAAAAAACACATTTATAATAAATACAGGAATTAAAAAAAATATATGGTCATTCAATATTTGCAAGACAGCTTACATGCAATCAAATTTCAATTTAATTTAATCACATGCCTATATAAAATTTATGCATTCATGCCAAGATGCAAAGCTTGATACACATGCAATGATCATGCTAAAACTACTAGACATGCTACCATTCAATATGCAAAATGTATCATGTCAAAATCTGAAAGGAAATACTCATCTATGTTATAAAAAGGTCTATCAGTCAACCAGGCATGCATCACTTTCTTAAAACGACTTAGGCTAACATGCTGTGCACTCATAGGTAATTTGTTAAACAGCTTTATACCTGTGGCTTCAAATGATGATTGCACTTTGGTGAGCCTAGTGAAAGGCTTAGAGATCAAATGTTGCCCTCTGGTAGCGTATGAATGGACATGCCTGTTCAGAACAAAAGAGTGAAAATTCTTTTTGACATGCATAAGGCAAGCTAATATATATAAGTTAGCCACCGGTAGTATCCTTTCACTTAAAAAAATGGGTCTACAGTGGGCTTTGTAGTCAGCATCAGTCATGATTCTTAACACTTTCTTTTGGGCAATGAGGACTTTGTCTATGCTACTTGCATTACCCCAAAGCAAAATCCCATACATTATTCTACTCTGAAATAAGGCAAAATAGACTATTCTCAAGCATTCATGAGAGGTACATGTTTTAAGCTTCCTTATCAAATATATCACCCTATTTAGTGCTTTACATACATATTCTACATGCAAATGCCATGAAAGTTTTGAATCTAAATAGATACCTAACAATTTGGCACATTGAGCAAAATCACTATCATCATCAGAGGCATTTGAGAGTGAAAACAAGATTGTTTGTGTTTTGTCAGGGTTCATAAAGAGCTTATTGGCTCTATACCAGCAGTTGGCCTGTTCTAGTAAGGTACTTGCTTCAACAGTGATGTCTGCAACTTTGGATTCTAATATTGTAGTTATAAATAATATAAATATTAAAACAAAACTTAACATCTTGATAAGTATTTCTCTAACAGGTAATAATTAATGTTAATCTTTTATATATTTCATGTACTTTTAAAAGAAATGCTATTCTACATTATAATTTAGCCAGAAATGAACGATAAAGTTGATAATGTTGATCTGCGAGATGATTAATCTTGGGCCAGGCTGTGTTGTGCCGGTTCTGTCCTCTAGTGAATGATGTATTGCTGACGTCACAGACGTGTGAACAGTTATAAAGTTATATAAAAGCGTAAGCTTAATTATATGGAACAACCATGTTATATAAATTATAAACATACAACAAAATGATACCCATTAATTAAAACGACTTGAAAATAAATATAATTAACAAAGAATCACTGATGGAAATCTTCAGTGCTTTTGATAAAATTTGCATGAGTTAAAAATTTGTATGCCAATAATAAAGAGCCGCGATTTGGAAAATTGTACAATATTCATAAGAAAAAAATATTATATATCAAATAATTATATGTAAAAATATAACGTTCATGAATTAGCATTGTTTCAATCAGTTAAGAATTAAAAAGTTACTTCAGTATTTGTAGTTTATTTTCTCTGAGGCAATATTTTTTTGCTGAAATTGTAGAAGTCAGAGGGTAACTAATACTCCACAATATCTCGAGAGGTTTTCAGTTTCAATAAGTGTCCAAGTGAATAGTACCATTTCTATCCAGACAGATCTTTTCAAGCCTGGAACACCCAATGGCTGCTTGTCGATGCAGTATGTGATATTTAAATTAGTAAATTTACAAGGTGGAAAAAAATTTGAAAACAATATAATTTCTTTAAAAGTATGAAAGTAATGAGCCTAAAAAATTGCAAATTGATTTTGAGAGACAAAGTCTACTTCTAAAATTACTTATTGACCTTCAAGGGGAGACGGTCTACAAGGAGTCAGAGGAAAATCTTAAATGTATATGTCATGCAATTCAAATTAAAGGTCTATAAGAATAGAGAACAATACCGAAACCCAACCTCAAGAGGATGACCGAGTCAGCAATGGCAGGCGATCGAAATTTGAAATAAAAATAATAATACTTAAAACAAACAATGCATTAACTCCCGATACACTCGACCTTTTGAGATCAGGTTTGGGGAAATTGCTTAGAATGCTTTGAAACGGTGTCTGATATGACGTAGGCCTATGAAATTTTTTCCAAGACTTCCTTTAGGGCCTGCCATTTGAAGAAGTCAGGGACTGAATTACAGGATGGAAGGAAGTCCTAACTGAATTACAAAATGTTTAGTAATTTTATAAATTAGTTTTTACAAAATTGTAAATAACCATCATTAGATAAAAAAAAATCAGCAGATTTTCTATATTCATTATTTCAAATATAAACATTTCTTGTGAGAAAAGCTTTTAAGAAATGAGAGGAATCAGGAATGCTATTATTTGAATTCTTTAACAGCCTGTCAAAAGAATTTAGAAAGAAAGCTTAAATATTTTCTCTTGAGTCTATTTTCAAGTCTGCTTCAGAAAGAAAATATGTATCGAATTAGAGAATGAAAGTAGTAGATTTTTATCATAAATTGTTAAAAATATACACATTTGAAGTTTAATAAACATTATTAATAGAAAACGCATGATCACGAGTGGGCGTGAAATAAGTTTTGGAGATATCATTAAAATTGTTACTTCATTAGGATCACCATTTAGAGAAAAGTTACAAAATTTGTTATTACTAGATATTTCTTGTAAATTTTATAATATTTTACATATAAGAATATAGATTATAAAGAAAGAGTTGACAAAATGATTAAAGAAGGTCCATATGAAATGGTTATTAGTAATCCATTAAACAGTTTCCAAAATTCTGTATTGAATTCATTAAAACAATGTAAATATATTATTCAAAAAGAATGGATTAAACATTTAACAATATCGAACCCGCGTATTCCAAGACTGTATTGTCTCCCTAAAATCCACAAACCTGATAATAAGATGAGACCAATAGTATCCAGCATCAATTCTCCAACATACAATCTATCAAAGTGGCTCGTTAAAACTCTTCAAAATATCCCTTTTCTAGAAACATTCAGTGTAAAAGATAGGTATGAATTTATCGATAAGACCAAAGACTTGACAATTGATGACGATGAATTTATGGTATCTTTTGATGTAGAATCTCTATATCCAAATGTTCCTATACCAATAACAATAGAAATCATCAAATCCTGGTTAAAATCAAATGACTACAATGATGAAATAATTGAAGAATATTCACTTTTAATCAATCTATGTATGAAACAAAATGTTTTTCAATTTAATGACCAATTTTACAAACAAACATTTGGAACAGCAATGGGAAATCCCCTATCAGGTTTTCTGGCAAACATATTTTTGAGCCATTTTGAAATCAATGCAAAAAGATTACTAAATTACTTTCCAAGAATATGGTTCCGATATGTCGATGACATTTTTGCAATTTTTAAGAAAAGTGAAGATCTTCAAAACTTTGTTACGAACCTAAATTCTTTTTATCCATCAATAAAATTTACATATGAAGTTGAAAATAACGATGTTTTACCATTCCTAGACCTAACTGTAATAAGGAACAAGAATAAAAATATTGAATTTGACATCTATCGAAAACCAACAAGTAATTATCGTTACATTACAAAAGATTCTTTCATCCCTCATTCCCAAAAGAGAGCGGTATATAATAGCCTTGTACACAGACTTCTAAATACACCACTCAATGACGAAAGGTATGCCAAAGAAGTAAAAAAGATCCGATCAATTGCTTGTTTCAACGGTTACAATCCTGATTTGATTAACAAAATTATTAATAAAAAGAAAAAACAAAAATTGAAAAATTCAAGAACAACAATGTATCAAAATGAGAAAAAAGAAGAAGTTTGGAAATCAATAACGTACACTTCCTATAGTAACAAAATAACAAATGCATTTAAAAAACATGCCAAAATTAACGTGAGCTTCTCATCAAAATCGAAACTTAAGAATATTTTAGGAAATCCGAAGAGTAAATTAAAAGAAGAGCAAAAATTTGGAATCTATAAAATAACATGTGAAAACTGTGATAAGTTGTACGTAGGGCAAACAAAAAGAAAACTTGAAACTCGATTAAAAGAACACATCAGCCACGTCAAATACAACAGGCCCGAAAAATCTGCAATGGCAAAGCATGCTATTGAAACTGGACACAGTTTTTCAAAAATAAATTTAATAAAAGAAATCAATAATTACCAATATTTGGATGCATATGAAACCCTTGAAATGAACAAAAGACAAACATCAACTTGTGAACAACGAACCAGGACCAATTCAAAATTCGCCGTTCATTACGTTCTTAAATTTATGACCTAAACTAAACAAAATTTTATATAGTAATAATTTTTAATGTAATATTTTGAATATAATTTAAAATTATATAAATAGCCATGTAAGTCATATGTTTTAGCAGAGTTAAAAATGTAAATTACTTATTGTATCAGTTGTGGTCTGATGATGTTTACATTGTAAACGAAAGGCCTCACGCCAATAAAAATTTAATTTATTAGAAATTTGAAGACTTTATTTTAAAATTTATTCATAATATTTGTTATAATGAAGTCTATACATTCTTAAAAAATCTGAAAACAAATATTTAAGTATCCTTTTTATTGAGGTTTACTTTGACACAATGATTATAATAGCAAGGTTTTGACTATAACGGACTGAACCTATTGCATATTTGAGACAGTAAAAAACATCTCACAAATAGGGGTCTAAAATGCTCAGCTAAGCCTCTAGCCGACATTTTGTTTTTACACATAATAATTTTTATTTCCGTAAAGGACAGTAAAACACATGTTTGGTATGAAAATTTATCACACCAATGTAAATTTTCAGGAAAATGATAATTTTTTTTCTGATTTTTATATTCAGAATGGCAATAATTATTTTAACCTTTTAGCTAAAATTGTTATCATTATCATCAAAAAAGGTAAATTTTATCAAAGTTTTACAAAAAACAAAAAAGTTGACAGATAGAAGTATCTAACTAATGATACTAAGTTTATAAGTATAAGAAAATGAACAATGGAGTACTTGAATTTATTCACAAAATGAATATAACGACACAAATTGTCAACCACTAAATATTAATGAATTCATAAACAAATAATTTTCAATTAAATATCAACTCTTTAATTTTGCTTCTATATTTGAATCAGAAATATTTGAAAAAAAATTGATCCTTTGAACTCTTTGACTTTTAGCGATCGATTAAGAAATAAAGGAATTTGCAATAAATATTGGCCATTTATTATTCTTGTTGTTTTAAAACTAAAAAATACATAAAACTACACGTAAAAAAGTATCTACATCGTACTAATATTATAAACTAAAAAATGTTGAATGATTGTAATTTGATTGTATTGTCATTATAAATAACCTTATAATTTTTAATAAGCTAGTTTAAAAAAAAAAAGAAAAATACTAAACATAAACCTAAGCTCCCTTTAGAGTAATATCGTTGAATTTCATTCCGAAGTATAAACTAGTACGGTAAGTTAAGGCTAGTTATAAACAAATCTTTCAAAACCAAAACTGGGGGCTTGATTATAAAAACAAACTATAATTTACAATACAATTAGCATACATTATATGCATTTGAAGAGAAGGTAGAAAACACGATTTTCAGATATTTACTGTAAGCCCGCCTCGTGTTTGATGTTCTCCGCACGAGATCTGTCTTCTCAGAATACAAATAGGGAAATCTGCTGAGGAGAATATATTCATGACAACTGGACCGCTGCAGGAGTCTGGACAACTCCTGCCTGTACGTTGAACCAGGCTGGGTCCCGGTGGAACGTGGTTGAGGGAAAATCACCAAATAACCAAAGACCCATACTTGTTTGATCACAAGCTTAAAATTTAGGAGTGGAAATAACATATAAAAACTATATAATGTTTCATTTCACCACATCCATAAATGTGTACCGTACTCTTGTTTAAGGATTTTGATAGGCCTAATTAATGATTTTTAATATTTCAGGCTAGTCTGTTATAATTGTGTAGTTTAGTTTAGTTTAGTTATAGTTCTTATTGTACTATAAGCCTAGTAAGTTTATTGTCTTATGGTACTTTAAGAGTTTCCGTTACAACTAATGTTGGTCTTTATTCTGATTTACAACTCATACGAACCTGTACATTTTGAAAAGTAAAAACCTTTGGGTTCATGTAAACAGAAATTATAGTTGTAAATATGATCACTGTAAACTCCCTTTTACGCCCATAGCACCTGGTTTTATAGTAATAATGGAAGCCAATAATAAAGCAAAAAATCATATGAAAAAAAGGTTCACCTCACGAAGTGTGAAAATGTTCATAGCACATAGCAAGAGTTAGGATTATTCATGTAGATAACTTAGTTTTAAGGTATTATTATTATTGTTTCAAGGTGTAAAAATATATAACATTTAACATGTAATATTTTAGGAGGATGAAGATAGATCATTTAAACTAAAATAGAAAAAAATATTTAAATGGACAGACAACTACATATCAACAAAGAACCTGTTTAAGGAAATACTATAACTAATAATTTAATACCATTAACCGGGTACTATAAATAACTACAATTGTGTACAGACTTTTTAAATATAATTTTTGTAATAACATTGTATAAAGTATACGAATTTTAGTACGTTTAGAAAATCTTTTTCCGATATTGTTTTGCTATGATGGCAATATCAATATGTCATGTCAGTTTGTGTTATGGAATTAAAATTATGGTTTTGCACTGATAATACATTTATAAATATTTATTATTAAATATAGGCGTTCTTTTGTATTAAATAGTATACTGCTTCATATCCGAAGTATTAATATATTTTACTTTGGGTAGGTTATGATAGTATTATCCTTAATCAACCTTATAAATAATTATTTAAAATATAGTCATGTAACCAATAATTTATGTTTCATCATACAAATTCCAATTACCTAAGCATACTATTAAGCATAGTATTTTTTTAATCTAATAATAAATGTGTTTAGTTTAGTTGTTCTCTAAGAAAGAAAAAAAAATGGAAACACCCACTTTAGTGTTTAATTTGATGCAACCATATCTACAAAATACTTTTACAAGTGGATAAGACGAAGCTAAGAGGCAATTATTCTCTTAGCATAGGAAGAAAAAGTTTAAATGGCTTAAGTTACGCCCAAGCTACACCTTAAAGCCTCAAAACCTGTAGTAATCACTTATTAATAACCAAATAGTTACTAATCACTGGCAACGCCGTCTAAAACCTGTCCGCAAAGTACGCAACCATCCTGAAGATCATATTAATTAATTTAGATTCTGTAATAAGTTGCACTGCACACCAATACTGCATGACGCCATTAACATCCCTGGAAGTATATATAACATAATTTATTTTATTCTTATGTTATGTAAACATGGTTAAAAATATTTTGGTATCGTATTATTTTATGCTTACTCTATGATCCAATATTTTCTCAATTTTAGAGATCTAGGTTTCATAATCGAAACTATCATCCATTTGTTACAAAGCTCAAGGTAGATTTTCTACTCTGAAACCTAGATCTCCAAAATAAAGAATATATTGGATTATAAGGAAGCTTAGAATAATAGCCTACTTAGTTAAAAATGATTTAGAGGCATCCAGAGGCAGATATACCGTACTCCTAATGAAAACAAGTTTAATGCTTTTACATAATAAATATCAGCAAAATAAATACAAGAAAGAGACAAAGTCTGACTTATTTTTACTTAATCTTAACCAATGCCAAAGAAAAACAAACAATACTTTTACAAGTGGATAAGACGAAGCTAAGAGGCAACCATTTTTGGGCACCATGTTACTCATTTACAAACTAAGAGGATTGAAAATTTAATTCTACAGGTGACAAAGGTGTAAGAGGTTATTTCTCAACAAAAACAATTTTTCTTGAATAGTTTTTTTTTATGGAAACGAGTTCACTTTTGGCTGATTCCTCAAAATGTATAGTAGTATTCGGATTTTCTCTCGATCACAAACATGTTTAAAGTATAGTACCACAAATCTATATACCCTTAACTCCTTAAAGAAAGTCTCATTTTATATAAAGTGCTGCTAATCTTTAGAGGTAACAGCCAATAGGCACAACCTTAGACTAAGTGGGTAACACTGAAGTTTTGGATCGGAGTTTAGGTGTGGGGCTACTGAACCTGCTGGGTTGAAGCTTAGCAGGAAGCTTTGCGGAAAGTTCTGCTTAGTGTTTCAGACTTTGTGGAACCTCTAGAAGGGTGTCCGGTGGATTTGAAAATCTGCACGACACTCTGCAAGAGGATCCACAGCGCCATTATAGAGTTCTGTAACACTTCATCGGACTTCCTGAAAAACTTCCTAATGCTTCTACTCTCAATCTACACCTAGATTCATTACTTCGGAATTATAAACTCAGGCTTAAGGTATAACTAAAAGTTTTAACATGATATTTTTTTAAGAGACGAGGTCACTTAATGTCCCTATACCACAGGGTCAGGGCTGTTGCAGGCACTCCCGCAGGGATGGGTATAGCTATTGACCACTATCGTCAAGGGTACACCACCTGCATCTCCCTGAGATGGGGTGGTCGGTTGGGCACCAGCGTGCATGTCAGGTACCTGTACCGCCACCCCCCTTCTTGCTCGTGCAAGTACTGAAGATTGCAATTATGTAAGACCACCATTTGTAGAAGACAAATTACCGTGATACTGTGGAATAAAACCGACACAATGATTATGCTTCAGTTTCATGTACCACCCGTAAGAAGCGTAGCCCTAACCTATACACAGACACACCCACTCAAACGGACTACTTCGAACAAAACGTGGAAGAAATTAGATTCAACTTGAAGAACAATATAATATTTACAATATTATTCGATCATATCAAATGTGCCTCACGTAGAGCTTGTGATGGTGCATAAGTATAAATTCACTATTGCATATTCATGGATTACCCAACGAAATTGGGTTTGACAGATTTAATGAAACGTATTCATTTAATAACTCAAAGATAAGCCCAATCCGCTAAAATGTTTCTTGTTATATTTTATTGTTTGATATTATAATTTTTATAATGGTCTGTAGAATAGGATATTCAAATGTAGAGATATTCTTTTATCTAAACCATATCAAAATTACATTTTGTGTTTTGTTATGCATAAAGTGATTCACTTTAATTTAGTACATTAATTTTGAGCAGTATAATTTAATGATCGCCCACATTAGGGGAAAGAAGGGTAATGGTGCGCACCTAAGGGAAAAAATTCTTCCCAGAAAATATGCGGGCAAAAATTACCAATACATGTGTCAAACTCTTTGGTATTTAATGTAGTTTCTTATAAAAAATTATCATTATCATATATATTAACATTGATTAAATATACACCATTATATAAGAATATGCACATGCGCACGATTTCCCTACCCATCGGGTAATTGTGCGCATGGGGGTGGGTAATGGTGCGCAGGGACGTATGGGTTGAAATAATTAGAATAAATGTGTTTCATTTATATAAATTCAATATCAATATAACATATGGAATGTCTTAAAGCTAAACAATACTTTCTTTGAGCTTTACAATACATTTAACTAAAGTTTTGATTAAAATTACAAAATTGTTCAAGGATTAATGCAAAATTAACACACGTAGGCTAATTTTCTGCCATGTCTGCACCTGAGCTGTCTGCATGACTCCAGGACGAACAGTTTATGAGCATCTGTAAACAAGAATGTGAAAAGGGGAAGTAATTTTTTTTCTTACCTATGAATACATGGTGCCCACTGCCGCGCACCATTACCCGATATTGCATTCGAAAGTATTTTATTTTCTCACTATCTTAAGAAAGGATGAAACCATAAATTAATTGGTTTAAACGATAAAGCAAAGACTACCATTAATTGTAATACTCAATAAGTATTAAGTTATCTAAAGATCTGCCCTAACCTTACTATTTTCTGAGGCGCAAAAATAACATGACACACACAACTTTTAGATTTTGGCCTCTCATAACCTCAAAAATTTCTGTATCGAAAACCACGAGGTCGGGTATTAGTTGTTGAGTCCCCCGCTAGGCTGCAGCACATACTGGAGCTTTTTAACTTATTTCATTCATAAGAAACTACGATGCGCACCTTTACCAGCCGCGCACGATTACCCTACTCTCCCCTAAATGGTCAAAATTCAACTAAAATGTTACTTGACCTGGAACTTATAAGTTTAAACATATTTTACGACAGAAGTATCCTGATTTAATGAATTCCTGATTTTTTTAGTTCTGGTTAATACAACTGCTGTTTCATAATTTAATCAATAACCTTTCTTCCATAATATTAACATTGAATCTTTTTAAGCTTGTAGGGCGTATCCCTGAAGGCTGTTGTAAACTATAATGGGATTCTGCTTATATTTACATATGCTACCTTTCTAATGGTACACCGGATTTCTACTACGATGCACGCGAACTAAGAAAGAGGAGAAAAATCATGCTTGCTTATAATATATGGATTCTGTAATAATTTATGTATGTATGGTTTAACTTTCAAAAAGCCTATGACAGCATAAGTAGAGACAAATTGTGGAAATAACTAGAAAAATTTGGCATTCCAAAGAAACTTATAACCTTAATAAAAACTAGTGTAACAGGATCCAAATGTTCCGTTAGAATTGATGGCAACAACTGTGAACCCTTCGAAGTGAACTCAGGAGTCAGACAAGGAGACGGGCTATCACCTGTTCTGTTTAATTTTGCCATTGAAAAAGCCATAAAGTAGGTAGATGAAATGGACGCAGGAGTTGAAGTAGGAACCAGAATAAACATTTTAGCCTTTGCAGATGATGTTGTTATAATCACAGAAAAATTAGAAGATCTCAAGACTCCAACTGAAATATTTATGAGAGAAGCAGAAAAAGTAGGCTTAAAAACAAACGATTCTAAAACCAAGTACATACATTTCACAAGAAACATAGAAAATTCTGACAACCTATAGAAATTGATGGTCACACATTTGATAAAGTGAACAATTTTTAAATACCTAGGAGTAATGATATCCAATCAAAATACCGATGAATTAGATTCAAAGCCGAATAAATTCTGCAAACAAATGCTTCCATGAATGCAATAGATTACTATCGTCCAAATCTCTGTCCCACAAAACGAAAATCAGGCTATACAAAACAATGATTTGCCCAGTCCTCCTTTACGGATCAGAAACGTGGAAAATAAATAAGAAAGATGAAAAGAAACTAATAATATTCGAAAATAAAATACTTAGGAAGATTTATGGACCTATATGTGATCAAGGAGTTTGGAGAAGAAGACACAATATAGAATTAAGACAACTTAACAACAGCACTGATGTAATAGGGGAAATTAAGTGTCGAAGAATCAGATGGGCAGGACATGTACTAAGAAGGAGTGAAGAATGCAGAATGAGAAAAATATTAAAGAACAATACTGTTGGAAGGCGGCCGCGAGGAAGACCAAAACAGAGATGGGGGAAACAAGTTAAAGCAGCCATGGAGAGAATTGGGGCTCCAGAGGAAGATGCGGAGGACCTGATAACCTGGCGAAATTTGTTGGTTCGGCTAAATATCACCTGCGATATAAATGACCCTGGGAGTAAGAGTAAGTATGGTTTAACCTGTTTTGCTTTTAGCATAAGTTTGTGGAAAGTATTTTGATGATTGCAGAAAATTTTATTTGCATGGACCTTGTCCATAAATACCTTTTTACGACAAATTTGAATTTTTTATGATTTTTTTCTTTTGTTCTGTGACATGATTGTTATAGAAAAGTTGGCATGCTTTTGTATTTAATTTATGCCGTTTGTCATTCAAATCAATTGGTTTATTAGATTCCTTTTTTAATATTTATTTTAACGTTTTTTTCACTACATGTTGTTTTTAAGTGTAAAATATAATTTATTTTTCTGCTTCTTGTAAACTCTATAGTATTACTATTATTTGAAGCGTTTCTTCATTTGATTAATCTTTTATTATTTATTCTTTTTTAACTTCAATAAGAAGCTCTATAGGTGAGATAGTGATGTTATCATGTGAGCAATACAAAATGTATAACTACTTTTCACTCTGTTTTGGTTAAAAACAATTTGGAATAAATGTTCTATATGACGTTAAAAGTGTATTTTATTAAAAGAGTGTCTGTGTCAGTACCAAGTACCAAGTACCAAGTACCATGGCGTAAGCAGAGTCATTCCTCTCATAATTGCTATTATATCAAGAATCATAGCAAATTACTGATAACGATGCCCAGCTTATTTTACTACCCTAGAGCAAGAATACATTATTCACCTCCCCTCTCAAATATTACTTCAACTCACTAAACAAGATCTACCAACACAAGCTCAACAAAGCTACAAACAGCTTCATACTGTGTGGTGAAAATCTTATTTCATAAATCCTTTGGTCGAAGGGATTTAGGTTCACATAGTAGTCTCATATATAGAATATAGGTTAGTAAGCTTTTAATAGAACATTTTGTTTAATTCTTGTCATTCAATTTTGTAAGTACATTTGTTCACTTTATTAATATAAGTTTCTGGTTGATAACAAATTGAAACCAAGAAAAGATGGGATATACCGATTTCATACTGGTGTTCATTTTACAAATTGTTACTTAGAGCACCAGAAGGCATACAAAAAAAGGTTAATAGTAAAAATAGTGAAATTTGAAATTTGTATTTTTAGCCTTTGAAGCTCTTTTAAGCCTTTGAAGTGCTTACTTTGTTTTGTAATATAATTTTATAGTTATTTACTACTAATTATTAATGCAACTACAGTTTTCTTGGTTAGAGAAAACCTTCGTTATCATTCAATTTTGGTTGGTTTTTACAATGCCAGAACATGTATTTTACCATGTGAAATAAAACTACTACCTTACGTGCACAGCAGTTGCGTATGCGGAGGACCTGAATAACAAGTGAACAACAACAAGTGAAGTGAATAACAAGTATGAATCAATAACAAGTGATTAGGTTCAGAAAATCTTATTAACACTCATTCTATTTTATTAAGCTGTTATTGTAAATGAATCGCTGGCACTGTATGATAAACTACATCAAATTTAGAATGAATATTTTTCAGATTTAAAACGTTTTGAACACTACTCTGAAAAGAAGAAAGGAAAAATTACAAGCAAACTAAAACAAATTCTGTCAAGCAGTTAAGTAATCTGTTTTATTATTGAGCGTAATTTAATCAACTTCGGAACTCTACTTATCGACGACGGACTTGTTTTAGATTCTAGGAATCAGTCTGTACGTTTTGAGGAGGAGGAGGAAAGTTTACTTCACTAACACCACTTGATCACTACCTAGTTATTTATTACGTTTACTCTATGATACGTCTGATAAAAAAATAACAAGGAAAACTAAATCTCAAGTGACAAATAAATATGATATTCCTTCTTACTACACACATTACAGCACACAGCCTTGGTTAGATATTTTATAATCATCTAAATCTCAAACAATTGTAAGGAAAATTATATGATCTATAAGAAAAAACTACTTTATTTGTTGTTTACCTATTTAGCATATTACCCATTTTCCCATTTGGTTATAAAATATAAATGGAACCCGATCACTTGGTATTACAAAATAGAGGAATTTTTATAGTGTTAGAAAATTATTAAATAATTGCAAAATATTGTCAATGAATTGTATAAATGATAATGATGTTTCTTGACTTATTATCTTAAGTAATTTGCATATTCATGCGCGCTATGTGACAAGTAGGCCTTTTTCACGACTGGAATATAATTAATTGAATTATTTTATATGTGAAATAAATTTAATTATATTGCAAAAATATAATTTTAAAATAGATGAGGCATGTATATTTGTTAGTCCTTGGGGAAAGCAGTCCTTATCTCATTTTCGCAATAAGGCCTTCTTACTCTTTCTTCGTCGTGTCTGAGAAATGAGAAAATTTTCTGCTTATCGTTTTATTTATTATTGTTACAATATATGGAGTCAATAAAGTCTTGCCATGATACAGAAACCAAATAGTATAAAAGCAATTTATGGTAAGATAAAGTTTTTATGTTTAGTTTCAATTTGTTCGATATCTTCTAGGTACCTTTTAATTTAGTTTTTATTAACAATTGTTTTTCGATATCTCTTGAGTAATGGACGTCACTAAGTTAATTTTTCTCTCTTTTCGAGTTTCTTAATTAGGAATTGGGAAAGACTAAACCAAATTTTTGACAAACCCCTACATAAAGAAATCCACAGAAGACAAACGTGGTAAACGATTTGAGGTTGCCATTTAGTCTGGCCATCACGATTTGTTTTTTAGTGCATCATAACCGCAAACCGCAATGTTATATATCAGCTGAGTTTAGGTGTTGACAAATTAATTAGATAAAAACTAGATTAAATTCCCTAGTAAACAAGAAATGAAAGATGCGTGTGGCTATACTGATGTTTGTCATAGAGCCATGAAATCAGGGCATGACTGTGTGGACACCCAATACTTGTAGGATTAAATGTTTTATCAATTTAATTACTTTTTTATTTTTAAATATTTTATGTGTTACACATTTCTTTATTTGGAATAATTTTAAGACTCTTGATCCAAAACATATTTAGTATGTAAAAAAATTACCTCTTCAACTTTATCTGCTAACTAATAATTAATATTACAAAGGATACTGTTAGGTATTGTTAGGTTTTGCACATATTCGTCTCAAATTATATTTACAATGAGATTTAATAAACCACTAACATGGAAATATTTTGAAAAAAATTTAACTATGCAACTACGCAATTGAAATTTTTACATTACGTAAAAATAGCTTTATAAGAACGGAACAAAATTTTACTTGGCAAAATTAAAAAAGTACATCAATTTATTATTATTTATTATTGCTATTTACATTTTAATTATAACATAGCCTAAAATCGTTATTCGAGTAGTTTAATCAGAACTATGTTTTAATTTATAAATCCTTTCGTAGTTACAAGTGGCTACATATGATTACAAATTTCTAAGTACCGTCACAACGAAAAAACAATTGAGATCTTTAAATACATAACTATTAAATTAAGTAAAACATTGTAATTAAGTATCTAAGGGGTAGCACAAAGTAGCCTGCAAAGACTTTAGTGAACTCTCCCGCTAACTAAGTGTTTCACTCAAGGCAAATGCAGTTTGAAGTCTGAGGGATCTCGGAAGCGTAACGGACGTCGGTGAAGGTTTGAGGCTTTGTGTGTATACGGTTTACTTTGCCCCATTCTCGACCTGCTCAATTTAATTACACTTGCAACTCTGTACGGGAAACAAACTGTGATGTTTCTGACAGTTAATACATCAAGATTAGGAGTAGTGTAAATTAAACTAGATATGTATGTCTCCTGTCTGAACTTTAAAAGGTAATTTTATTGCAATAACGACATACTTTTTTTAAAACTTTAAGTAAACTAAGTATTAAAACAACGATTTAACTCACCACTTCATAAGAAATGTTATGTAATGATTGTTTTCAATAATTTTTAAGTTGTTTATGAATAGTATAATTAAAAAATGCTTTCTAATATTTTATTGAAAATGCTTCTATTTATGTCACATAGTCTTTAAAATTACAGCTTGTTAAATTAGTATCATATAGATGAGTGTTAAAATAATACGAAATAATATGAAGTGCCATATTGATATAAACTAATATTTAAGAGCCTTATGTGTTAAAAATTAAACCCTATAGTCACAGCGGGGAAACGATAGAGCTCATTCGTACCTAGATTGGAACTCGAATGCTGTTTCTCTGCCGGTGCGTCATCTGATTATGACGTCATGGGTCCAAAGCCCAGTGCACAATCAGCTGGGCTTTACTAACTACAGTATATTGCAACTCTATTGACAAATGGATATAAGTCATAGTTTCTTTCTTCAATAAAGGTATATTCTTCTTCCATAGCTAAACGTAAAAATAAATACATATTATTACATCAAGATTAATATGTTTTTATCTTTCCTTGGTATTTCTAGAATATATTTAAAAGCAATAAATGAGGCTTTTAGAGGAAGTAAAATAGAACCAAGTGTATAAACGGACGAATAAAAAACCTTTGGAGAGGTGTGTACCGCCCTCACATATTTACTCGAAATATTTGTTTCCTAGAAACCCTTCTCGGCATAATTCAGAACACCTGCTGTTAAGGGGATGCATATATTCATGAAAATCTTCTTATTCAAGGAATGGTACTAATGGCATAGTTCTCGTGTTGTCTCATACAGACTTTAGTAATTTTGTTGTTTCACAATATTTAAAGCAAATAAGTAGCACACTTTTATCAGGTTAAATATTACAAGAAATTAATAAGAAAATAATCTTAATGTTTAGTAGATTAATATTTTGAAAATATACTTGTTTATCCGTTAAATGTTATACATAGTGTTAATTTACATCCTTTTGAGCCAAATGAAATGTGAGAGAACAAAATATTTATATTTATTAAGTTATAACATTTATCTGAGTTTTTTAATAAGTTTCTTTTTACTGTAAAATAACCATAACTAACGTAATAAACTTCAAAAGTAATTCTCGAAGGAAGGGGACAAGCTGTGAGGGGATTATTTTCTTAATAGTGGGGGAGCATGAGTAGCTTTCTTGCTAATTAACGCCTGAAACCCTAAAGACCTGAAGTTTGCTCTAATTACTAAATAATCAATTGCTCGCGATGACGTCTTAACTCTGTCGACATTTTTCTTTTATACCTTCAATTTATTGAAGTGATAAGTTAATTCAGTGACTTGAAAACATTTGCCCCTGAAATAAGTCACAGAAACATTTGTCCACATAATTTGTTATAAAGAAATCAAGTACAAGTAAAGATACTTTATACTTTATATGGTTTTTCATTATTATTTAGAACTATCGTTAATTTTTTTCCTTGCATTACTGTGGATTTCATTAAAGATGTTTGATTTATTTCAATATTATCCTAAAATTGTGAAGTTTTCAAATGTATTTATTAAATATTTGATTGGCATTCAGTGAATGGTGCACCTCTTTAAATTTTTGGACAGAGAAATAAGCTACTTAAAATATTTGGCACGAACATAAAAAAAATTAAACAGTAAAAGTAAAAAAATAAGTAAATACGAAAAAGAATATTCATAAGTATAAATGGTGTTGAGAGCTGAAAAACTTTCAATAGTTCTAATATCTGCAATTAATTCAACTATATCCATTTTTTTCAAGTAATATTATTATTTTATTAGATGGAAGAATAGTAAAAAAATAATGTAATAATGTGTAAAAATATATTTTATATTAATGTTTTCTTACGCAAACCGTTCAGAGATTTAAATATCAGCAATTTTACCTCAAATTTACCTTGAGTTTCCTTGAGTTTTGTTGAATTTTGTTGACTTAAAAGATACATTGACTGTATTTAACAATTCATTGACTATGTATCTTTTATCATGCATATTCCCATTTAATACTTTGAACTTCAGTAGCTTTAATTCTTGAATAAGAAATCAATAAAAACTGAATTTAATACGTGGGCAATGGGAGTTCCAAGCATGAAACGATCTGTCTGGATAGAGAGAGTACCCCGAGGATTGGCCTTCACTTGGACACTGATTGAAACTGAAAATCTCCCGAGATATCCCAGAGCCTTAGTGGATATGACGTTTTCTCACTCGCATCTTCCTGGTGAAACGAATTTGAAACATAAAATATATTTTTTTAATAGTATATTTCTAATACTTTTGATATACTTTAAAAGTTTCAGCAAGAAAATACAGTCATGGAGAAAATTTCCCGCGAATATTAAGCTATTAAGCGAATATTAAGACCATTCAAAACTGATTTGACTAAATAACTAAGTTTTATACCATAAATTATAGGAAATAAAATTTTTGTATTAATTGTGAAACGGCTTCAGTAATACATCATTTACGGGAGGATAGAACAAACACAACACAGCCTGGCTCAAGATTAATCATCTCTCAGCTCAAACCTTTCAGCTTATACTATATTAATATATACAGGGTGTCCAAAAAAAACGTTTACAGACTTTGGGATGTGATTCCTGATACAAAAGTAAAGAAAAAAGTTCCTATGAAGGTATGTCCGAAAATGCATATTTACCCAGATATCCGCCATTTTGTTTTTTCCACTTAATAATTTTTATTTCGGTGACGGATTGATCTAGGTACTTCATATTTGGCATGGATCTTTATAATACAAATGTCCATTTCCACAATAAAAATTATTTTTTTCCGATGCATATTTTCAAAATGGCGGCCATTTTAAATTTTTAAACTCAAATATCTCAAAAACGGTAAAATTTATAAAAATATTACATGACACAAAAAAGTTGACAAATTAAATTATCTAAACAGTGATACCAAGTTTGTAAGGAACCGGCAACAAATAACGGAGTTATTGTGGTTTTTCTGCAGAAAAACACTGATTTTCCACTATGATTAATGCCAATTTAGGTTATTTTAAGAGAAAAATCTTAATAACTCCGTTATTTGTTAGCGGATCCTTACAAACTTGGTTTTGTTGTTTAGATAATTCAATTTGTCAACTTTTTTGTGTCATGTAATATTTTTATAAATTTTACCGTTTTTGAGATATTTGAGTTTAAAAATTTAAAATGGCCGCCATTTTGAAAATATGCATCGGAAAAAATAATTTTTATTGTGGAAATGGACATTAGTATTATAAAGATCCATGCCAAATATGAAGTACCTAGATCAATCCGTCACCGAAATAAAAATTATTAAGTGGAAAAAACAAAATGGCGGATATCTGGGTAAATATGCATTTTCGGACATACCTTCATAGGAACTTTTTTCTTTACTTTTGTATCAGGAATCACATCCCAAAGTCTGTAAAGGTTTTTTTTGGACACCCTGTATATTAAAACCTTAATATATATTATTTTTATATATTATATATACATATAATATATATAATATATATATATAGTATATATATATATTATATATATTATATATATATATATATATATAACTATATATAATATATAGTAATTAAAACCTAAATTTTTACAATAATTTCAAAATCATCTGTTTTCTTACGTTTACCAACATTAGTTTGTTTTGTTTGTTCTTAACCATTTAATTCCAGCTAAGTTTTGAAAACGATGTATTTAATCGAAATATAAACTTTTATAGCTGGTAAATGTTTTCTCTTGTTTGATTATGTTGAATATAATATAATAGCCGATTGGTATTTACTGTAATAAGGATATATATATATATATATATATATATATATATATTCTGTATAATCATTGAGAATAGTATGCTATACTTTAACACGAGTAAGGTATATTTGTATTTATGCATGTATGTATATACAAAGATCACGAAAATCACTCTAACGATGTTCCCCAAACTTTACAAATAACTGGGATAAAAGTAATTTATATAAAGGAACAATCTCATTTAGCTGTAATATTTAGTCAAAATTCTTAAAATTTTACATTGGTTTTATGGAGTTAACAAGCAAAAGAAAGAAGTAATGAAAACATGTTCCAGTATAAACATATGGTTTTGTATAGTATCCAGCTACTGATGAGTTACTGTATGCTAATATATTTAAAATAATTTATAATGTTTTTACTTTATAAATATTATTACTGCATACCGGTGATTATGAATGTTGGGATATATAAAAGTAAACAAAAGGATAAACCAACTAAGCAATTTGTAGAATTGCTTTTGAATTTAATAACAAAAGATTTACAAACAATGATGAAATCAGCTTTTAATATTAGAAGTAGAATCCAAGTGTTACAGATTCAACATGTCGCAGGTCTACATGAAAACGCTCTGAAAAATTAAGCGACCGAGCTAGTCGTGAAGGCGATTGAGCGAAGCGAACGAGCTCGTCTTGAATTGAAAAAAGCCATTGAGCACTTGAAAATTCAGCTTACTTTATGTTATTTATGTTACTACGAGAATTCGTTTAAGTACTTGGCAAACATCATAACTGGATCTTTACGATTTTTTACTAGATTTTAAGCTTTGCGTTGAATTGCTTCGCATATTGTCGAAAAACAACAAAATTATGAAAGGCTATATAGGACAACACCAAAATATGCCATTATTATCAGTCCCAGAAAAGGAGGTTCTCATGAATATATTCATACTCTTAACGGCATGAAGGTGTTTTGAATTATGGAGACATGGTAACCAAGAAACAAATCAAATACAAAAGTTTTAAAGTAAATATAAAAACGACGGTACAGATCTCTCCAAACACTATTTTATAATCACTATCGTACATTTTTGGTTATACTTCATTCCTTTAACTACCGAATTTATTAAATTTACCTAAATATCTTTTATAGATATTCAAGGATAAACGGTAATACAACATTACTCATTGTATGGTGTCTCATAAATGATTTCATGTAATTTATTTTAACATAGATCGTTGTAAATTTTAAGTGAAACCTTAAATTTACATGTTTGTTTGTAATTTATACATCTATAATATTTATTCTGAACGACGATGATTTGACAATAAAATGTTTTAAAAAATACGCCGATTTTTCATAAAAAACAGCATTTACAAGTGTAAAAAGTAAATTTTGTCGTGACTTCAAAATTACTTCTGAGGGTAAGCGAAGAATCTTAATACCTGTGAAAAATTAAATGTGATTTGCATTATTTAAATTAGGAACAAATATATTTTAAAGAATAATTAACGTGAAATTATTTTGAGGAAAATGTTAAAAATAAGTTTATCATTTGTGTATGTTAGCCCTGTTAGCCCTCCACGTGTTTGATCATCTGCACACAAGATCTGTGTTTATTTGTGTTTTTTATTTTTGTTCTTTTTTTTGAAGAAAATTGAAAATGTGCGCGTTAAATACATTTTTTATCTCTGGGCAGATTTTTTCGGAATTTAACCTTTTACGGGCACATTAAAATAGTCGGGATTTATTTGATATCCGTGAAGAACGTCGTTAAATCATTAAAGAGGATATTATTTCCATTTAGGAACTAACGTATTTAAGTTTACAAAATATAATATGAAAATGTCCAAATCAGGTGAACGTAATTAGCTTCACAAAAGATCGTCTCGTCGTGAGTGGCAGGAAGCTGGGAGGGTATCATTTCCTTAGTAGTTGGGGAGGAAGGGGCCTACTTGCTAAATTATGCCTAAAAGCCCCAAGGCCTGAAGTTTACGGTTATTAATAACCAACCAATTAGTGACAAAAACGTCTAAACTCAGCCCTTAACAAACATGTGTCTGCCTTAATTGGGTTTCAGTTATGAGTTGCTATAAAACTGAGGCTTCAATTATAACAAAAAATTATTCAATACGGAAAAAATTATATAACAAAAAAATATAGAAATAGAGCATACTATAAACTTTTAAGAGGTAAGAATAAGTACATGATACTCCACTTCAAAATGTGCATTAAACTGTTTTACTTAAGTTAGTAAAGAATTATGAAACAGGAAACTTTAATTAATATGTAGTGTTGCAATTTTTATTTTCATATAGTATCTTTGATTTTAAAACGACGGATAACATCAGGGTCTGTAGTGTTTTTATGTATTAATTTCCCATCATTTTCATTGAATGACCTTTCTTATTTTCTAATAAGAGAATGCCGCCTAAGAGATATGAATCAAAAAACCTCCGTTTCAACTATGTAAAATATCTACTATAATCTAAATAAAATACCATTGAGAATAATTTCAATTTATTAGAATTATACAAGTTTCTTATATCGTTTACATTTTTGTTCAGTATCATTTACATCGGGTTAATTAATGACCATGAGCCGCCAATATGAAACCCTCCCCCCCGTGGGAATTTATGACTTATACTTTTTTTTTGTTGGTATTACCTACTTGATTAAGAATTCGGTTGTTTGCCTTTTTTAAATTACAGCATATTCCAGAAAACAAAGAAAACACGGCCTACGAGGAGTCAGATCAAATTTTTAAGCAGCAGCATAGGTCGAGTTTGGTATCAAATTAAAGGTCTCACATATCAGAGTAAAATGCCGCAAACTAGACTTCAAATGGATGGCCGAAACGGAAATGGCAGGCAAACAAAGTTACCATTAAATTATATGGGTAAAACTTTAAAATGCAATAACTTTCTTTATACCCAACCTTTTAACGTCGGGTTTCGGCATTGTACTTTGCTAACTGGGACCTTTAATTTGATACCAAACTTGACCTATGCTGCTATTTAAGAATTATGTCTGACTCCTCATGGGCCATCCCCCTTAAGGGGTAAAAAAGTGATAATGCCTTAAAAGAGTAGACATTTATGGCCATTATTGATATACCAAGTCTTGTAACTTTATCTATATTGGTAAAAAATATATTTCACCTTTCCGGGACTTTTCAACTACACTGTATATAAAACAAGTTATTTCACTTTTTCACCATAAATCTAAAAGAAATTCATAATTATTTTGAAATATTTCAGTAGAGAGCTCTGTAACGACCCATTAATTAATAAAATTGGCCAAGAAAACTGTTAGTGTTTTCGGTCAAAAGATTTTTGAAATTGAATAATTTTAATGATGATAGTAGATTTTATATTTTTCATGGTTTTTTTCGTATTTTTCGGGATATGCTGTAATTTTTAAGTGGCAATCACCTAAAATCATAAAGTACATGTCAATACAAACACAAAAATGTATATGTCGAAAATTCCCACGGGGGGGGGGGGAGTATATGTTCACATCAGCCTAGGCTCTATAAATCATTAATTACTAGCTTTTGTCTCACAAGATCAATCAACGTAAAGTGCATAAAAAAAACAAATGTAAATTGTGTAAATTGTACACACTGTAATACTCATGCCATAAAAATATACTTTTTCAAGCTAATTCTCATCGCCAAGTTTTCTCCCCATCTCCCACCGGAGGAGTCTCTTGTAGCTGTCCACAGCCGTTATAAATGACCTGCGCGTTCAGACACTTGACATGACTTTGGAGGATCACGAGTGTAATTATTTGGAAATAAATTGTACACACTTGGTTTAGACGAGTATACATTAGATGTAATTTATCAATGACGCAATTTTACAGTAGAATTTTGAAAAAATTAGGAAATACAACGTTTTAATGCTTATTATAATTAGTCTATTATAACTTAATTAATTACCAGCACCTACCTTTCAATCAATCAATCAAAAACAGTTTTATTTCAATATAAATATACATATTCATAATATTCCACTGGTCAGCTTAACATAAAAAAAGTAAACTTAGCCTAACTTAACCTACCTGACCATCAACAATATGAAATTTTATCCCACATAGGCTTACGCCTGTGCGTGGGATAGAGTCGTAAGTCTAATAATTTTAATAATAAAAAATAAATTTTAATTTAACTGTTAAACCAATTTAGAAAATAATGGAAATAAAAAGAAGGAATTTGAAAGAGTTTATCTATTGCAGTTATGAGAAGAATCATAGGAAATCTAAGGAATTACTAAACTAGAGATAACTTTATGATAGACGGAGTGACTTGCCCCCCTCCCCCCAGACAGACGGACTAACTTCTGACCCCCCTTCTCCCTCCCCCCAAACGGACGGACAGACGCATCCATCAATGCACACGCTCTATCTCTCTCGCACACACACACACGCACACAAAATACTTCCGCACACAATGCAATCATGGCTATTGACAGTATATCGACGTAATCAGACTCTCCATGTTTTCCCTTCCAATCTCGTGAAGCCAAAGTTTAATTTTGTTCTTATAAACTGCATATGACAGTTCTGAAATTTTTAAATGACTTGGTATATTTCGGAATAATATATGTGCAATATAGTACGAGTTCGTCTTTGAAAGTGTTTTGTTAAGTTTTGGAAATTTAATTCCGACAGATTTTGTAGTCCTAGTTTGGTAATTGTGAGATACTGTCTGAAAAATATTACCTTGGTGTTTATAAATAAAGCACGCAAGGGTCCTAACATAAATCTGTCTGACATCCAAATCTTGAACTTCGTCAAACAATGCATCGGTCGCGTACCTCCGACACCTTCCGGTAGCTGCCTTTAAAATAGCTTTTTGTGTTACTAATAGTGGACTGATTGTGGTCTTATACCCTCCTCCCCATGCCAATATACCCCCTTCTAAAATGGACTGAGCATATGCAAAATAAATTGTTTTTATCTCTTTAAGTGTCAGAATATTACTAATTTGGCGAAAAACGTAGATTAATTTTCTAAGTCTATTATTGACGTATTTTACATGTTCTACCCATGACATTCTGTGGTCCATTATGATTCCAAGATATTTGTAAGAGTTCACACGGTCCAGGGAGTCACATTGACAAGTATCAGAGTCCCAGTCCCCACAAACATGTAATTTAAAACTTGTAACCGGAGTATCCGTTCTGTCTCTTAGGGTTATAGGCATGAATTTAGTTTTTGAAACATAAAGTGTTAATAAATTTTGGTCAAACCACAATTTAATTTCTGACATGTCTTTTTTTGCCCTCTCAAATACTGATTCCCAACTGTCTCCTTCATGGAGGATAGCCGTATCATCTGCAAATAAATAAAGTTTACCAGAAATGTTGACTTTAGATAAATTATTTATATAAATTTAAAAAAGTAGTGGCCCTAACGTACTTCCCTGGATCACCCCGTAGTCTATACTTTTCAATCCGCTGTCAACCCCATTTATTGTTGTTAGTTGCCTTCTACTCTCCAAGTAACTTTTGAACCAATCGTGCGGTATTCCCTTAATACCAATTATGTGCAGTTTCTCAAGTAATTTTGATCTATCTACGGTGTCAAATGCTTTAGCTAAATCTAAGTAAGTTATTAGGCACCGTTTATTGTTACTAAGAGAGATATTTATATCTTTTGTTAAGTGAAAAAGAGCGTCTGAGATGTTTTTTTGATTTTCTGAATCCGAATTGTTGATCTGTTATTATGTTATTTTTTTCTAAATAATTACTTAATTGGTCTTTCACAACCTTCTCTAGAACTTTAGAAAAAACGCTTAGCAAACTAATTGGGCGGAAATTTGATTTGATTGTGATATCATTAGATTTGTACAGCGGAATTACTTTGGCAACCTTAAAGGCATCGGGGAACACGCCGGTCGTTATGCTCTCATTAATAATGTGCAACAACGGTTTGCTTAGAGACTGGAAGTGTTCCTTCAGAAAGTCCGCCGAAATACCGTCATAGCCCGGAGCAGAGCCGCCGCGCAGACCTGTGACGTAGTGAAGTAACTGGTCTTCAGTAATCGGATTAAGTGTAAAGTCGGCATCTATAGTGTAGTCTTTGTCATTAACAACAGGTGGACCGGCCGGGTTGATTTTCATTGCCAAGTTGTGTCCAACTTGAGAAAAGTAGTCGTTGAACTCGTCGGCCACCTGACGTTTCAAGTTTTCGTCGTCAGCCCTATTGTCCTTATTAACAGTGAATTGTGCTAGTGGAAAATTGTCTTTCTTAACTTTACGTCCTGTAAGTTCGTTCACTGTGTTCCAGAATACTTTTGGGCTATTCGAGTTATTCAGTTTGTTTCTAAAATATGTATTTTTAGTCAACTTTATGAGAAAATTAAGTCTATTTCTGTAACTTATATAAAAACGTTTCAGTTCCACATTAAAAGGTTGTTTCTTTAAACGCTTACTTAATCTATCTCTAGTTCTAATTGATTGAATCAAACCTTCAGTGATCCAAGGTTTAATTTTTTTGTGCATATTACTAAAGTTTGTCTTGGGTTTCTGTGAATTTTGCCTTAACTCCTTTAAAATAGAAAATAATGTATTGCCTGAACTATTTATATCACGGAGGTTAGTTACTTGTGTCCAGTCATAGTTGTCAACTAGAGTCCCCAAAAGTATTTTATCGACGTAGGTCTGAGAGTTGTAATCAGTCCGAGTATGCGTGCTTCTATGTTTTATTTCGAGGGCCACACAATAGTGGTCCGTTATATCGGTTGTAATTACCGCTGTCTTTGCATTACCTGGGTCAATATTAGTTATGAAAATGTGGTCCAAGCAAGTTTTACTTTGTCCTACGACTCTCGTTGGTTCATTGATCCCGCAAATAAACCCGAATTCGTATAACGCGTCTAAATAGCGTTCAGTTTTTTTATCAGTAACAAGTAAATTCGCATTGATGTCACCTATCAGAATATATGTTTTGTCTCTAGTCATGTTCGTGTAGTGATGTCTCAGTGCCTCAGTAAAATTGTCAAGGTCACTGTCGTGCGTCCTGTACACAATAAGCATTTCAGATCGGCTGTTTAGATAAGTAATGTCCAGTCTCAGGCCAAACACGTCACCCAGCTCCAACTCCGTACATTCATTCACACTCACTCCCTCTCTCACATACACAACCACACCGTCATTCTGATTCATACCCCTGTTTGTTTTGTATGTATTGAAACCCTCAAGTTGCACCCCACAAATCGAAGAATTTAGCCAAGTCTCACCCAACATTATTATATCCCACTTAACTTTATTACTTTCCAAATACACTAAAAAACTATCAATATTTTTATTAAAACTTCTGATGTTCAAGTAAATATATCTAATGCAATCAGTACTTTTTGAAAAGAAAGCTTCCTCCTCATAACTGCTTAAAGTTTTAGAGTTTATATTTCTGAAGTTAACAATATAGTCTAAGTTATCAACCATCTATCTTAGAGCAAAAAAAGAAAAAAAAACTGTAAAGTAAAACAAATCCCAAAAAAATCCTCCTTTTAAAGTTGAGAATAAGAATTCCATTTAGTCTCCCTGGCCGCCGTTGCCCCCTAACCCCGGTAAATAAACTGAAATATCAACGTTTAACAAAACATAAAAAAAACTCATTTCCTGTACACAATTTAAGCCGCTTAGCTTCTAATTACAACAGACATTTCATAGTACTAAGTAAATCTATGTTACAGTGATTGTGTTATTTATTGCAACCTAATAATATTGTAATATAATAATATCATTATAATAATTTTACAGTCTACCAACCGCAAAAGGTATTCTACATCATAATATTTACATAAAAAATATTCTGTGAATTTAAGAATGTAGCCTACCGCTCAAATAAACAACATATAACGCTTATATCTAATGAATAACATTTCTATTAAAAACGTACAATAGAAAACGGAATGATAAAAATCCGGTTTTTATCGCCAGAAAGGCATAAGGAAACTTCTGCATTCTACAGACATGTACATTGACTACATGAAATTTTCTCTAATCTTAACGATGACCGATAACGTAACTGCTTGAAAAACACAATAGAATTAATTTAGATCCTATTCCTGGAAAACGTACAAAAAAGTAATTCATTACACTTCTATAAATTAAATTACCTTCATTTTTTTATAAAATAAAAATGCAGTTAATGTTTTTATCATACAATACCACTTAGATTACATTGTTTCCATGGCAAATAATTACATGGGACAACAATGCAATTCCCAAAAAACTTATACTGGCAATATATTTATTTAAAGACTAAATAACCAACTTTAACTTTAGATTGTATTTTTCAAATAATAAATAATAAAATATACTTAGGCCTACACACGATAAGAATTAAAAACTTTTGTCTTGGCATAATAATGAGAACAAAAACTACTGTATTTATTGCTATAATTATTGTGTCGAGTTTATATAAAAAATTACAAATTTCACATTTAAACTTTTACATAAAAAAAAAAAAAAATTAAATAGGTGGAGTCTTGGAAATAACAATGGACTAACGTTGGTAGGTAAAAATGATTGAGCTTACGAAGAGTCCTTTGTCTCAGCTGTTCGGTCCGATGATGGTTCCCGTCGCAGCTTCGCCAGCTCCCCTATGTCGTCAATGCGTTGCGCCCGCGCGCCCTCGGCTACCCTGACCATTACCCGACCTTCTTTGACCCAGGCGAAGGCGAGTTGTTGAGCTCGAACCATCTTCTTGGCTTCACCCAGAATGGACTTGGTGTAAACCGTGAGATGTTCGTTCACGTAAACTTTTGACGGCATGAAGGATGAGCTGAGATGAACGGCGTCGAGGCCTTGTTTCTTTTTGGCGGCGGCCAACCACACGGCTCGTGTCGATCTGCTAATAAACCTCACCACGATGTTCGGAGTGCGGCCTCTCTGTCTACTGACGGTGTATTCTGTCTACGGCGGTGGGCGGTAGAAATGTCACTCCTGCTCCAGGGCACATCAATACTAGAAGCAACTTTTTCGAGAATAGAATACACATCTTCATTTGCAGTGTAAGGCACTCCACATATTTCAATATTATTTAGCCTACTGTACTGTTGACTGTCTCTCATCTCTTTTTTCAGATCGTTAATTTCGTCTTCACATTTGTGAACCCTGGCTTCCAAGCTCTGGCATTTCTCCTTTAGTGCAGCATTATCGGATTTAAGAGTGTCCACGGCAGTTTGAAGAGATAATTTCCACTGACTCATTTCAGTTTGCAAAGCCTCAACACTATTGTCGATTTTTGTGGAAATCCTATCTTCCATTGTCTCCATCGTAGTCTCCAACCATCCTTTTAGATCCGTTTTAAGTCCAGCAATGGCATTAAGCACAGTAATATTACCTGTTGTGTCGTCTGGATCGGTAGGTGTTGCAGACGAAGCTCCAGAGCACTTATTGCAGCGAAATGTATTTCTTCGTGTTTGTTTTTTAGTGCTGTCAACACCAGCACACGCGAGATGGAAGTAATCGCCGCACTTTGAACACTTAATGACGTCGACCGCACTAGAATCCACCTCAACATTACACTGTACACACGAAGCCGTGGTATTAGCGAGTCAATGTTTTGTGGTAGTTAAAAAATAGCACAATATTTCAATAGTTAACTTAAACTAAACATTTAGTTGCGCGGGACACGGCGGGACAGGTCGCGGCGGCTTATCTCGGAGAGAGCTCCGCACTCATCCACGTCCTGATAACGACTGAAAAATAAGACCTTAAAATAAGTTAATTGTAGACATTTCTATAGTAACAATTAATTAGATCTTCATAGTAAGTTTCTTATTTACACCATCAAGGTGTATTTTGTAATGTTGTGGAATAAACAACCGTACATTCAGTGTTCCCCAGGGTATTTCTACTCTCACCGAGGTTATTCTGCAACACATTCTCTACAAACGTTACGCTTCAATCTTTCTTTTGGTACTTTAATATTATTAATTTTATTAATGTGACTTTTTAGGACGTTCACCGTTAAAAAAGTATATTTACCAGGCATTATGATAATGAGTGACTTTCTATGCAAAAATAAATGTGGAATGTTGAGTATTTTTCGGATTCGTTTATAAACTGGCTCTGTAATAAACATAGATATTTTTTTATTTTATCATTTTAAATGGCGTACATTTTAAATTAATTTCAAAAGCCATGTACAGTAAATTATAACAAATGAGACAGAAAATGAAAAAAATCTATCTAAACAATTAGGCCGAGTTCATAAGGATTAAAAAATAAATAACAGACTAAATAAAACTTTCCTCGTGAAAACATATAAATCCTATAGTATATAACATGTAATATATGAAATATATCAAAGTTGCTCTATATGATTACAGTTTGTATGTCTGCACACAGATGTGATATATTGCTTTCTACTTATCTATTATTTGAACTATTTTCTTTTATCTATTTGTAGTATTGAAACTCCTCCTATGAGTTTCAAAACAAAAGTAGAATTGATCCACTCCTGGACGGCAGCGATTACACTGTGAAAGTTTTAATCTCTCTTTGTTGAAGGGTTAACGGTTATTTCACTCTCAAAACTAAGTCCTGATTAGTTTTTTTTTTTTTTTTTTTTTAATTCAGAAATATTTTGATAGTTTTTAGTTTCAATAAAAAATCTTATCAAGGGTAAATTTATTTAAATTTTCAGTCAACATTTACTTAAATTTTATACTTCTACTTCGTATTATGTATAAAAGGGAATTTTTACCAGATTTCATGTTATCATTTATAAATAACTAAATTGTAAAATGAATATTAAGGTTTAGAAATTAATTAAATTAAACAAGTGTAGTGGAAGGACCATAACAATATGGTTGAGTATTGCAAAATGTTTATTATTACGTTATATCATAAGAAATGTATTATTTTAAATGGCATATTGTATCACTGTTAACACAAACACAACAAACATTCATAGCATTCCCATGTGTGCATAATTAAATAGTAGATATGTACCACAGCCAAGTATTTAATTAGCTCGTTTCTAGTGTATCTAACCAACTATTCATGAGGTTGTTTCATTGATTTATCCACTAATGCAATATTCAGTCTGAACCATCATCAGAGATTTAACTGTGTCATCAATTTTATAGCGACAAAAAAAGCAATTTTAATACAAAAACAGGTACATGCTTAGAAATCATTGAAATAAATCCTTATGTTTGAGAACGAATAACTAAGAGAAAAATATGTGTTTTACTAAGGGTAATAAAGTAAGATAAATAATATAGTACTGTTTTATCGTGTATTCGTACAGTTTTAAATGAAAATATACATTTTTTAAAGCAATAATTATGTTGAAATGAACCATAAAGTTGATAATGTTGAGCTGCGAGATGATTAATCTTGGGCCAGGCTGTGTTGTGTCGGTTCTGTCCTCTAGTGAATGATGTATTGCTGACGTCACCCCCGTGTGAATAGTTGGGATATAACAGTTATACAGTTAACTTAAAGTGTAGTTATAGAAAATAATGTAATAATGGTTTACATAATTATTTAACATAACATACTATATAATAATATCCTGTCTTTAGAATGCCTTAACAATAAAATTCCCTGAAAAATCATCGGTAGAAATATGCACTATATGGTTAAATTGCATGCTAAATTACATTAGAGTACTTTTATAAAGCGGTATTAATGTTATGTATTTTTTTAAATAAAAGAGTTCTTTTTCAGTTAAGTATTTGTTACTACTTCTCCGCAGGTCGATAATTGAGTGTTAAAATTTACGATATTTATAAAAAATATAAGATGAAATATATAATACATCAATTTAATAATGAATACGTATCATCAGAAGATACGACCGAGAAGACGTCATATCCCTATCCCACCAAAGCTCCAGGATATCTCGATAGGTTTCCAGTTTCAATCAGTGTCCAAGTGAAGGCCAATCCTCAGGGTACTGTCTATCCAGACGGATCGTTTCATGCCTGTAACACTCACTGGCCTCGTCTTAAATACAGTTTGTATTAACTCACCTAAAAATTTTACGTCGATTCCGAGTAAAATGACACGAACGTAGAAGCGACGTTCTTGTGTAGGTGTAACACTTCTTTCTGTTCAAAGACTCAATAGCGAAGGTATTTACTTAAATCTTCATAACAATACTTTTAAGACCATATTTACTAAAGATATTGTATTATTTTATTCATTTGTCTGTAATTGTCTTCTAAGATTTACGAAATATAATGTAAATAAGTGTTTACTTAACAAAACATTAAGGATATTATTAAGTTTAATAGTATAATAAGTTTGTTTCCGTGCGAAATATACTAAAGATATTTTGTTGGAAACCGTTGTACCATTCGAGGTAAGTTACATTGGAAAGTTTTAAGGACCCGTTAGTTTCTTATCCTTCAGTAAGTTTTACACATAAACAATACTAAATAAGCATAAAACTAACTATTACACATAAAACTAAATAAGCCAATCTTTTTTAATTTTTTGAAAATTTCAAGTATTGAGTTGATACGGTTTTTACAAAAGGGTTCCAGAGGGCGACCATGCCGGCAATCAGAGTAAGATATTGAGTGCGAGAGTTTAGCTAGGTTTGTTTGGGACAGGTTAGCATAAATATGTTATCGTTCCTATAGATTTGTTAACACATTTTTAAAGTAAAACTACATTAAAATGAAATATACCGCTTTAAGTAATTACGCCTTACCATACAAATGAAATGATAGAGCATTTAACAAAATCTCTTGTAAAAGTTTTTGAGAAATTGTAATTCATCATGTACACCATACACCGAGTAGCAACTTTATAGTTCTCGTGTTTGATCATCAGCACAAGAAATCCGTAGTTTTTCGGAGGGAAAAATATTGGTGGCGAATATATATATACATATATATGATATTGGTGGTGTATGATCGCTGGAAGAGGGGATTTTTCTAGATCCACCATTTTACATACACTTCTAAAAAGTAGGGATTTATTTTATATCCGTGAAGAACGTAGTCAAACCATTAATAGTATATTTCATTACTAGTCCGGAAAGTGACCCATTTCTGGGTGAGATAGTGTTTTACGCGCGAGGCGAAGCCGAGCGTGGAAAACACTATCGAGCCTGGAAATGGACTTTCCGGACGAGTTGTGAACGATACTTTACATCACGACGATAAAGGAGGATTATTTTTGTAAATTCTTCGCCATTGGACAAAGTAAACAAATCTGGAATTCAAAATTTAATTTGTTTTAAACCCAGCTGATGGTTGCTGTACGGAAAAGTTTGTTTACCTTGGACGGAAAGTAATGTTTACAAACATTACTTTCCGTACAGGTCAGTAAAATCAGCTGACGGTGACAGTTTGGGAAATGACTACTTTCCAAGGTCTCAGCTGTACGGCAAGTTGTCACTTTCGTATACGGAGTGATGAAAAGAGGTTATTATTTCCATCTAGGAATAACCATATTTAACTTAAGCTTTACATAAGATATGGAAATGTCCACTTGAGGTAAACGTAATTAGCTTCACTAAAGATCATCTAGTAGTGGGTGGCATGAAGCTGGGAGGGTATTATTTCCTCAGTAGTGGGTTAGGAAGGAGCCGGCTTGCTAAATTACACCTGAAAGCCGCAAGTTTACATTTATTAATAACTGACAAATCAGTAGTGGAAAAAGGGGGCTGCTGGCTCACTTCAAGGTCACCTGAGGGATGACGTCATCGAGGTCAATGACCTCACCGATGACGTCATCGATGACGTCATCGATGACGCAATCGATGACGTCATCACTAATGACGTCATTTCGATGACGTCACACCCATGACGTCACAGAAATGACGTGCTGATGACATCATCACCCCTTACGTCACCAAAATGACGTCATCGATGTCACAAAGGTCAAGGTCACGCTGAAACCTAAAATTTTTTGGCACTTTTGCTGTTTCTCGCACTACGCTCCGAGTTTCAGTCCGGTTCCCATGACCTTGACGACTTGGAGCGAAATTAGACGAGAAACAGCAAAAGTGCTGAGGAAACTGCAAGTTTGCAACGTGACTCTGCCTAAACCGTCATGTGACACCGCTCGGGTGACCTTGAAGTGAGCCAGCAGCCCCCTTTAGACCAGTACTACAACCGCGATGTGCACCCTACGACAGACACCGAGCGACTGACTGTCCGGCCCCGCGCACTCTAGGTATATGGGAAGTGGTGGGGGAACTGCGATGACCTCGGGAAACTTGAAAATGTCAAGCCAGGTAGCACCGTTTTGGTGCTACCTTAAATTTACATGTTAAAGTGTGATGACCTTGAGGTTGACTGTGAACCTGGGGCTTAGGATTGTGTTTAACAGCTTGACGTTTTCGCCAGAGTTCAAGTGTGGTGACATTGAACTGGTTAAAATCAAAACTGCACAGCAGACTGCACAACACGGATGTGCATCCTACGACAGCCGCCGAGCGACTGACCTCCGGGCCCTGCGTACTCTAGATATATGGGGAAGTGGTGGGGGAAATTTTAAGATCATTTAAACGGAGTTTAAAAAAAGTCAAAGAGTAGAAAGACTACTCTTGTGAGTCTATAGCGATTTCATTGATAGTGAGTGCTTCGGTATGCCAAGTTGATCTGTATTGACACGCTCCTAAATAATGTTTGCAAAAACCTGCAAAATGATTGTTGCACAATTTGCAGCCAGTTAGCTGTTTTAGTTTGAATTCAATGCAACGTTCAGGGCAGCAAGTGTACTTATGCCCTCTCATTTGGTACACATGGAATGTCTTCAACTTCGGTTTCGGCTTCTTCCAAGACTTGCACTTACACATGCACTGACCAAAAGCTTCACATGTTCTACAAGCCAGACCATCCACCACATCAATGTCATTTGGCCATGAAAAACATTTCTGTTCGCAACAGTAGTTGAGTTGACTGTCCATGTTGCTGCGGTGAAGGTGCGCGATGAAATGATGCTGTAGTCAGTGAGAGTGCACCTTAAATAAACTCAGTGGAGGGGAAAGGTCAAGGTCATTCAAACGGAGTTTTAAAAAAGATGACTAGTTGTCCTCCTCGTCCGTCGTACTTGGAGAGCTGTCAGACGAAGAGCCCCGCGCAGGTGCTCTCCAGATGAAATGTATATCTATTTGAAAGCGCAGGCCTGGATCTTGTACCATCAACTCCTTTAATCTATTACATACCAATTCCACTTTGTACACATTGTTAATAATCAACACCCAAGGCTTCGGCTGAACATAACGTGTAGTTGAGTCAGCCTCGCAGACAGTTACACCTTCCGGTGATATTGGAGTGTATAAATGTGTAAAATCTCGTTGCTGAGGCTGGCTTGAAGTTGAAGGTTCTGTGCCGACCCTGGTTGCATCAAAATTCAAATCCATTCTACATTCAAGAGGTCCAGGGTTCCCGTTTAATACATTGAGTAATTTTTGATACAAGACTTCCACTTCTGTCGCATCCTGTAAATGAACAGTCCACCGCAAGGGAAATGCTTCGTCCGTAGTGGAGTCAACTAGCGAAAGAGTTCTTTCCGCCATGGCAGCTAAGCAAGGAATGAGGTGAGCTGCAGTCAGTTGTAACATTATCGAAAAGTAGAGGGGGAAATTTCAAGATCATTTAAAATTGGGTTTTAAAAAAGGAAGGAGTGGAGGGGAAAGTTCAAGGTCGTTCCAACATCAGTAGTGGAGTCAGCTTGGCTGATGGTGTTGTCCGCCATGGTTGCTTGTCGAACAAGGAATGACGGGTGATGTGATACTCATGCAGGAACATGGTGAAGTGGTGGGGGAAGTTTCAAGGTCATCCAAACGGAGTTTTAAAAAAAAAGGAAAACCTACAAAGTAACATTGAAACTTTCCAACTGATGGTGGCGGGCGTTTTCTTCTGCAACCTTGCCGACACATGTGACTATACCATATAGTATGAAAAGTACAACCATAATAAGGCCGAACAATAAAAGATAGCCGTTGACTATCATAATATTTTCTGAGTGGATCTGCTTTCTTCTTATCTCCCTCTCTTGCATCTTTTTCTCTAACTCGTGGATGAAGTCGCAGCATGCGTGAGGACATCTTTCATCTGTTGGTAGGTTTGCCATTGTTGATGTTGTCGGTTTGGCTGTTGAAGATGGAATGAGGTTTCTAATCGTGATGTGCCATGTACACCAATAGTGAAGTGGTGGGGGTAGCAAAGCAGTGGAGGGGGAAGTTTCAAGGTCATTCAAATTGTGTTTTAAAAAAACCTATCTTGTTACTGAGCTAATATGTCAGTAACAAGATAGGTGTTTTTGCTCTTTTACTTCTTTAATATAATGAAAAAATAAACATATTCTACAATGGTTAGAACAAGAAATACAACTGCTAGTCAGCTGAAGTAATCCAAGTTGTCCGGCTCGGTCTTCATGGACGTCGGTGAGGAAGCTGTCGATGAGTGTCCAGGCTCTTCCTTTGGCTGCCGGGTGTTCCGTATATTGCAAGCGTAGACTTGCACATTTATACGGTAGCCTCTTGCCACCATTAGCTGCAACTCCTTGTACAAATCGTTCAGCTCCTGTTGTGTTTTGATAGTCACCTCCTCATAGCTGGCACAGCTTACGTTGAGAGACATCCTGATGTTGCTAGGTTGGCTGCTGGAATAGAAATGAAGCCAAGGCACAGCGCTTGGAGGTATATGAAAAAGTGGTGGGGGTGTTTGCATTCAAACAGGTTTGACTTGTAGCGTGGTGGGGGTAACTGTGAAATGCAAAGGTCAAAGGTCAAGGTCACCCGCGAAGTTTAAAAAAAAAATGCAACATATCAATATGTGACAAACTTCACATATTGATATGTTGCATTTTTTGTCTTTTGTTTTTTATGGTTTATTTATTTATAAAACGTTACAATAACATATTTACAACAGTAAAACTTAAATCTAACACTGCTGCTTGTCGGCGATGTGGATGGTCAACTCGGTGGAATTGCTACCCGTGCAACCGTGGGAAACCAGGTAGAGACAGCCGGGTTGGATGGAGCGCAGATCCTCGTTCTGGAGGAGATGGACGAACCGTTTCGGCAGGTAGACTTGGAACTTGGGCTCATCCCCCGGAGTGAATGGTGCCTCGCTAAGACTGCAGCAGATGGCCTCTCCAACTGTAGTCTCCATCTTCTTCATGGCGTGGATAATGTAGTGCTTCTCGTCTTTAAGTTCGGAACACTTCTTGACGGGTAGTATGGTAGATTTGGAGTGAGCATTGAACTGCTCAACCAAAGTTTGCAGGAACTGGTGAGATGCCATGGTCAATTTATAGATCGTCTTCTTCGTCTTCTTGCTGGGAGATGTTGTCGTCTCGGAATCTCGAGTAATACTCATGCCAGGTCCCGGTCTGCTCCTCACTTATATAACCCCCGATACCCCCACCACTCCCCATTTCCCCACTTTGAAGGTAAGATGCGAGTTTATAGGCGTTTTTTAAAGCGCAATGTCTATCTTTTTCATGTTCTGGACTTTTAGTACAAATACAAACATTTTCCATCGTATACTTGTAGTTTTTATCCAAATCCACATCATTAACCGGAACATGAGTAAATCCTTCGATCCATCTTTTCTTTTCCAGCCCCTTTGTGTAAATATTGGTAAACTTGTCTGAAAAGTGATGCATAATGTGATACAAGTCCGTGTAACTTGTAAAACCATCATACCAATCGATATGATGGAAGTGTTTTGAAATCCATCTGTTGGTAGTAGCGGCTTTACTGGTTAAAGATGAATAAGAACATGGTGGTTTAAATAAAAACGAATAAGGAACACTTGTATTGATGTCGAAAAACACAAGTTCTTTTATGATAAATCTATTATCATTACCCCGAAACGCTTGGAACTCAATTATACCAGGTTTGGACTTTACTTGTTCTTCTTCCTTGTCCATTGCGAAGATCACTCGTCTGCTCATGACGAAGTCCAAAGGTCAACTGATTTCCACACCACGGTAGGTACGACTTTTATACCCGGCCGTACAGTTGTTGGCGCGTTGGTGTATATTTAACGTGGGCACCGTCCCCGGTAGGCCTAACCCCACAAAGTGTTTGATATTGTTTTAAAAATTAACCATTGCTGTGTAGTTAATTGTCATTTAGGTTTCCATCTTTACATTTTCCTTGTTTTCATTTTCATCACTAACACTTGATTCTTCTCCTCCTTCTTCTTCCTCTTTTTCATGTTTTACTGATTTCTTATGTAGTTGAGCGTACTTTTCCAATTGTCTCCACATTTGTACTTCATGAGGAACCCTATTGAATATAGAAGTATCTACAGGTCCGTACAATATAGGTGCGTCCGGTTGTTTGTCCAAAGTGTCTTCCAGATAATCTTTAATAATTGAACTTGAAAACACCAGTTGTCTCAAGTATCTCGTTATTGGTTCAGTTGCACAAGTTAGAATAAAAAACTCTTCTCGATTAAGTTGAATCTTGTTATCATGTCTTGTTGTGTCTCTAAACCGCAACTGATGATCACCACGATGTTTAACAATATCGATTTCCACATTTGAATCCAAAAGGCCTACTCTTGTCTTTCTTCCAAACATGTTACTACTTAAATAGCATTCTAGCAGATGCAAGTGTTTCATAAACGATTCCCAAGCAGTGTCCGTAAACAAAATCATTTTGGGTCCATGAGTTAAAATTACAGTAGGGGAATAATCTGTAGATTTCATAACACCGATTAAAACACTTTTGTCCAAACTGGAAGAGATTGGGTAAAATATTCGCAAGAATACCTCACTTAATATGTTAGGAGAAATATTATCTTCAATATCCCTTTTCCTCTTGTGTGCATTCTTTCTTCTTTTACCTTTTTCCTCAACATTATTACTGGCGTGGAGTAGTCCGCAAGCGTTGTGTTCATCTCCCTCCGGTTGACCTTGAAGATCTAAAAAGTCGGATATCTCCTTCTCAATATCTACTACATTTTCTTGTGTACCACTAGGAGAAGCCATATTGAATAAGATGCTACCCATACAACAACAGGCAACAAACTGATAAGGAGCGAGCTGAACGCTCTGCTTTTATACTCGCGGAATGCATTGGAATGTAGGAAAACCGGTCTTTTACAATACATTTTTAACAATTCCAGTTAAAGGTGTGTATGTTACGATTTTATCATGTAGAATTAAACAGTATGCAGTTGTATTAGCCGATATAGGCGCGTTGAATTCCATTTCTATTTTTATATCTACACTTGATGATTTTACCGATTCATTTTGTTTAGAACAATCGATTACAACTATAGGGTAACCATCTAAGTATTTTTCTGGTGATAGTAAAGGTGCATTCGTTTTACCATAATATGAACTTTGGAATCTTGCATACATATCGTACAATATGCTGTACTTTTTATTAGCGAATGACACATTTAAATTATCGTATGGAAAAAATTGTGAATTTAAATAAACTTTAATATTTTTCAAGTTGCAATGATCAAATTGGCCTGCATGTTTGGTGATGGTGTCTCTTCTGCCTGTTTGTAAACCAAATATAATATACCTGGCTCGTTCCACATAATTAGATGTTTTAACTGTCCAAGTGTGTCGATCCGTAGTTGGCAAGCTGGGATGTTCATGAAATTCCCAACTTCTAAAAGGAATTACAATATCACGATCAGCCTTTAACTTTCTTAATAGTAGCATTCTATGCTCGTCAGCTAATTTTACATGTGGAACTCTCCATACAATTTTGTCTAATGTTAATTTCCATTCTAAAGTTGCATCTGTTGTACCGTCTGGAGCTTTAATAATATCTTTATCGTTTGAAGATCTCAACAAAACTAATTCTTGTTTAACGTTTAATATTATTTTCCTATAATCTTCAGCAAAACCAAGCAACAAACGTAACGGAATATGAAAATCAAAATTTCCATTTGTATCTGGAGTGATTGTGTCTTTTGCAGGTAAAACCCATCCTGCAGGTTGTATTAAATTGGTTTCATTAGGTGATATAGATGTTAATCCCTTTAAAGTTGTTGCAATACCTACTTTTTTAGTAGAATCAACTGTTACACCTGATATTTCATATCTAATTTCATCAAACAGGAAAGCCATGGGATTATTTATAAATGGAACTGTTGTACCAGTAGTAGTACCGTCCTTTTTAGTAACTTTTCCTTCAATATACAAGTAACTTTCACATGGTAGTGTGTAAATGTCTTGATTTTGTATGGGAATACGAATTTCATCGTTATTGTTTAATTTTGATGAAGTGTAAGGGTTGTGGGTGTGATATTCTTTTTCCCATAGGGTTTCGTCGAATGTTGGACCCTGAGCTATATCCAGTATATCCATTATCGGTTACTTTTAATCCAATTCTCTCTAAGAAACGAATGTTCTCGCGTGTTAACTCCTCCACAGCTGAAGAGCTACTAATGCGGATTCCCGTAGGTTGTTCGCTTTTAAATGTTAAACCCATGATTTTGTATTAAAGTGTTGATTTTAAATGTAATCTAACCGTAATAGGCTCTTCTCGGAAATCTATCAAGTTACCGTCTTGATCCTATACGTTCAACACGATGTCTGAAATGAAAGTGGTGTTCAAAGGTAGATATACCAGGTTTTGCGGCTTTTCAACAATTTTAAATCCAGGTGGTACACTGGGGTAAAAAGTATGTATTATATGAGTATTTGCTCCATCTCTGTAAGCTCCTTGTATAATGTTACAAGTTATGTCTATACTATTGACTTTTAATATTGTTACAGTTTGTTTACCGGAATGTGTTTTATTTGGTTCTAAAATTGCTCCATCTTTGGGAAATCCTAATAAATCACCAATTGAGTTTGGCTTAGTGAAATCTATATAATATTTTGAAGTAAGCTCAGCTTTCATTGTATTATTATTACCTTTTAGCGATATATTGTCTTTTCCCATTTTATTTTGCAAAAATTCATTAATATGATCAATTTCATAAGAACCTGTGGGTAAACTGCACTCTTCTAAGTCTGTTAACTTACCACTGGCATCTTTTCCTTTATAATAATGCAATAAGTTATTTTTACCTTCCGTAACATTGGGAATAGAGTTGTAAGTTGTAAAATCCAACAGTGCTGCCTCCCAAAATCTTCCTTTTTGCAAGCGTAACGCTGGAAAAAGGATACTTCGTAAAGTGGACGATTTTCCTGTTAATGATACCGTATAGGAAGACATCTCAATAGTGACTGATACTTTTAGCTAGGAATTCCAAACATAAATGGCCGCATATTGAAGTATTATCAGGTTGTTCTCTTTTATAGTTGTAATATATGTTTTTAGCAGATTTAAAGTAATGTTCAAGTTCTTTAGGTGGTGGCAAATTTCCAAAACTATCAAAATAATATACATTACTATTTAGTTTCTTATAACACACCCAATGGGTGCCGGACCCTTCAGTATTATCCAAATTTACGATTCCAGTCTCATTTTTCCATATTTTCTTTGGTAAACTGTCTTTCATAAATACTCCGCGGAAAAATGGTATTTTTAAACAGGAAATATATTTAAATAATTCAACATTAGTCAACGCTTTATGTGGTATAACCAATTGATTTCTTTTATTTAATATGCACGATACGGTCTTAGGTATAGACCAGCCCCGTTTTTTACCATTGACCATATTGTCGGTTTTTTATTATTTTTCCTCGGAGAACGTCTTTTTAGTCTAATATTACCACCATGTTTTCTCTTGGTTGATCCTTTTTTATTCTTACCCCTCCTTCTTCCACCTCCTACCGCTGTTTTAGCCTTCATACCTGCTGTTACCGCTAAAGCTGCTGCTTTTTCCGCAATACTAGCGTCACTAGACTTTACTCGTTGCCAAGCTATATTCGCTAGCTTTTTATCAGCGATTGACCTATTTTTTGAATCGGTAAACGTGGAATATGCGATATCGTGTTCTTTACAAGCCTGATCTAACTTATTTATGCCTGGATCACCTCTTTCCAGTCGTTTTTTTAATTTAGTTCCTGGTCCGCAATACTGATAACCTCCCGGTATGTGAAATTCGTATGGTAAAGCGTCTATTGCTCTGTTTACGATAGATCCTACTGGAATACGATTTAAAGCTTTACTTAACAGAGAAACCGCTGTGGACGTGATACCGCCTCCTTTCCGTATAGTGTCTCGATATGGACTGGTGTAATGAAACGCCATGATTGTCTTTTATATTTGAAAAGCGTAACCCATGTGTTACCTCTATGACAGGTTGCACATAAATGATGTAATATATGGTGTTATTTAGTTAAATATCAAAAGTACCCCAATCTGATGATCTAAACTTTTGTGTGTTATGATTAAAAAAATATTTATAAAGAATTTCTTGTTTAATCCATGTATTTCTCATTTTTTCGTCAATAGGTTTATGTTGTCCTGCTACAATATAATTATGCATATCAAATAATAAATTACCTATTACTTTAACAAGAAAATTAACAGTTACAGCGTTATCGGCATAATCAGGGTCTGCAACATTTGTTAATCGTTTGTTATCACAATTCCACCATTTTTTTCCAGTTGGCTCTAATTGTATTATCTGTTCATAAGTAACAGCATCACCAGGCTTTTCACCAATACCTAAATTTGTCAATAACTTTCCTTTACCATCCCAAACATAATTGTTTTCTTCAAGTAAAGTAAACTTTTTATTTCCTTGTACAAATACATCTCCTTGACGTGTTACTACTTGGTTTTGTTTCACAAAACCGGAGGTTTCTTGTTTTAAAGTTTCCTTCATTTGACCCACCGTTGCACCATCTGATGGTGCAAAACCATCTTTTACATTCGCTAAACAATTACCAAGACAGTCAATAACTCCTACATCACGTGTAATACAATGATCTTTGATGTATTTTAAATTTACAGCATCATTTTCATTTTTTGGATAACCTATATCGTTAATAACAAATTTATAAAAAGAAAACCCATCTTTTGTCTTTTCAGGTATTATAGAATGTAAATAGCGTCTATTTATGCTGTCTTTTTCATCTACAGGGTCTGCTACGTTGGATATACGCCGATTTTCAGCATTATACGTTTTTCCATTAAATTTTAACGTATTCTTTAATTCCGATGATAAATAACCTCTGTTTATTGCATCAGCGTTTTGATTTGGCTTACCAACTTTGGAAATTCTATGATTACCCGCGTTATATGTGTTTTTATCTAATTTCAGTGTTGGTACTATCTCTTTTTTTAATACTTTTAAATTTATTGCATCATTTTCATCTGTGGGATCATTAATGTTTTTTAACCGTTTATTACTAATATCATAATCTCCATCAGGTGTTTGTGGTAATCCAACACCTCTTTTTAAAGTATTAAAGTAATATAATCCATCCGATGAATACCGTCCGAACTTGTCAACACTCATGGTGCAACTGAATAACATTCTAGAGTGTAACCCATTTTTATAATATTAGTCCCGATTTCTAACCCATATCAGTTTTTATACAAATTCTTAGTCTTCATCAGTTACATTTGCATCATTCCCGGGACATTTAAAATATTTTAAATCTGCACTAATTAATGATCTGTCTGCTTCATTTCTAAATACATGATTTTTATGAATAAATTCCTCACCAGACAATTTTCTAAATCCGCTAAATGAATTTGGATCTGCAATTAATATGTTTTGATAATCATTTACATCCATTAATTTAAATCTTTTGGTATTATAAATAAACTCTTGATTTGCACTATCATATTGTAATGTTTGTCCTACAGTTGCAGCATCCTTTGGATCTGTTCCTTGTGCCAAATTACCTATTTTCTTATTTTTCGCATTGAAAGTACTACCTTTTGGTTTGTCTAATATTAAAGATTGTTTTACTACAACACAATCGTAATCATCGATACCTGGAAATATGTCAATTATTCTTCTATTTGTACCCAACCAACTTCTATGATAATTGTTTGGATTAGTATGTAAAACTTGTGATAAAATCGGAACATCATGAGCATCTGTAGCTAAATGCGCATTTGATAATTTCATGTCTTTGCAATCCCAAACATTATTTTTTTGTTCAAGTAAAATAAACTTTTCATTTCCTTGTACAAACACATCACCCGACCGTGATACTACTTGATCCTGTTTTACAAATCCAGATGTTTCTTGCTTTAAAGTTTCCTTCATTTGACCCAGTGTTGCACCATCTGATGGTGCCGAACCATCTTTAACATTCGCTAAACAATTACCTAGACAATCAATAACTCCTACATCATGTGTAATACAATGATCTTTTATATATTTTAAATTTACAGCATCATTTTCATTTTTCGGATAACCTATATCGTTAATAACAAATTTATAAAAAGAAAAACCATCTTTTGTCTTTTCAGGTATTAATGAATGTAAATAGCGTCTATTTACGCTGTCTTTTGCATCTTTAGGGTCATCTACGTTGGATATACGTTTATTTTCAGCAGTATACGTTTTTCCATTGAATTTTAACGTATTTTTTAATTCTGATGATAAATAACCTTTGTTTATTGCATCAGCGTTTTGATTTGGCTTACCAACATTGACAATTCTATGATTACCTGCGTCATATGTGTTTTTCTGTAGTCTTAATGTTGGTGATATCTTTTCTTTTAATACTTTTAAATTTATTGCATCGTTTTCATCTGTGGGATCTTTTATGTTTTTTAACCTTTTATTAGTTATATCATAATCCCCATCAGGTGTTTGTGGTAAATTAGCTCCTCTTTTTAAATTATTTGCGTAATATAACCCATCCGAGGAGTAACGTCCGAACTTGTCGACACTCATGGTGCAACTGAATAGTAATCTAGTGAGTAACGCATTTTTTATGAGATTACCCCACGGTTTCGGAGTTCATCCACTAAAGCCACCCATTCGTTTTCCAATCCAGTATGACCCGCTTCTTTAGCTTCATGTATTAGTTTCATTCTATCCACCAATTTATTGATATTATTGTAATAAATCACATTTGTGTTATATAGTTTCTTCATTAAACCTGTACCTGTAACAGATTTGTTTCTTTTTCTTGGTTCTGGAGCACTTATATCCAAAGTGGATGACACAAACCTTCGTTTTACAGGTTTTCTTGGCATTATCGGCATTGGTTGTCTTCTCGTTGTTGGTATTAACTTGGATACAAATACTCTATATTTTAAAGACCTAGATCTAAAAACTGGTTGGTCAGCTAAATATTTTCTCCTGTATGCATTGGTGTGTTCCAAAATCTGTTTATATGCTTCCATGTCTTTTTCTTTCACTAACGATACTGAAGGCTTATTTTCAAATAATAATTCAAATAATCCTCTTGTGCCCTTATATCTTTGATTACCAACAATAATATTATCATTTTCATCAATGTTTACCGGGCTATTACCAACCATTAAACCTTCTTCTGTTAATCTTACTCCATAACTATGGTAGTTTTTATTAGGATTTATTCCAGCTAACATTTTTATCATGTATTTCCTTCCTAAAGGTCCTTTGTTATGAATGTTTTCACCCAACAAGCTTATGTTTGACGGACCTTCCCTTGCTTCTTCTTCTTTTTCCTCTTCACTAGCAGTTGATACATCTTCATGTCCTCTTTTAGCTTTTACTTCATATAATTCTCTTATACCACTATAGTCTGGTGATTCTAGCTCTCTTTCAGGTTCTCCGCCGGTAAAACCACTATATGTAGAGGATTCCAGGTCTTCATCACTAAAATCTTCTGATTTTACATTTTCTCTTTCAAACTTTGTAATAGGTGCAATTGCATCTCCTTCCAAAACAGGTTTAGCAAATTTTTTGTTTAATTGTTTCAAGGGTTCAGTAATAGGTTTAAAAGTAGATTCAAGAAATTTCTCCCTTTCGCTAATACCTAATTTTAATGCTCTGTTTTTATCTCGAATAGAATCACTAAGTGATTTTATTTCCTTTATTAACTTTTCTTGGTTAACCATGTTTGTAGCAAGACGTGTTGTACAACAATGAATGTTTTACATCATGATCAGTGTATTAGTATAAATTTATCAAATCCTATCCTGTATCGACCATTGTTTAGCGGTTGTTCCTTCATAATTGTTAAAAACCCATATTTTTCAGCCCAAGCCTTTCCACACAACTCTTTAAATCGTTCAAATGGCATATCCGCACTTACATGGTCATAATATATGTGTTTTAGGTTGGTTTCATCCTGTTTAAATACAATTAACATGTTTGCATTGTCTCTAATGAGCTGTTTCGGTATTTTGCTGTAAGTTTGACCAATATAAATGCTATCTATGTTGTTATGTCGACCCATGGCGAAGTAATTTCTTATTGTATTTTGATTTTCACAAGATACGTCGTCAAATATGAATACTGAGAATGGTTTAGCCTCTTGCGGTTGCATGACACTCTCGCTCGCGTTGAATTTAAAATATTTAACTTCAGGCACATTATTGAGTATTTGTTCCAATAACTGATATTTTGGTTGTTGTAGTGACTTTGAAAATACATATAAATTATTAAAACGTAAGCCTTTAGGGTTTGTAATCAAATTGAATACTACATTTGTTTTTCCACAATTGGAAGGACCGGTAATTAGACAACGCACCGTTTGGTAACAAAACACCGTGTTTCCCAGTATTGAATTGAGAACCATCCACTGTGAGTTCATCTATATTATTAATAGTAAAATTGTCTTTTTGCGGTATTATCTCCATCCTTTGTAATGGTTCAACCCAAAATGATGCTCTATCATTATATTAGATCCTTTTTAGGTATCCAAGAATCTTCCGTTTTATTAAATCCTAACCATCGTACTTTAACCTTATCTTTTTTGCGTTGCAACACCTTTTCTACTAGATATACATCACCTCCTGTTGATTTTAACATTTCATGTCCATAAAAACCTCCTTCAAGCAATTGTCCTTTATTATCTTTTAAAATGTAAGTTTCTGGTACTGTAGGTTGCACCTTAAATACGGTAAATACCTCATTTGTCCAGTTTGGAAGATATCTTTTACTGAATACACCTTTGTATTTGCTTATTCGCACTTTATCACCAACATTAAACCTTTTAGGCTTTAGTTTTTCAACTCTTGGTTTAGTATTCAGTTTTATACGTTTTAATACAAGTTTTTCATTTTTATTAGTCACCTGGCTTGGTTTCATACCGATAGTTCTATGAAACTTGTTATTGTAATCGCTTATAAGTTTTGGTAACATATCAATCCATACGTGCGATCCTCTGTTAGAAAACATCTTATACATCGCACCTTTTAAAGTTCTGTTGAATCTTTCAATTATTGATGCTTTTACCTCTGAATTGGTTGAGTAATGGTTAATGTTGTGTTTTTTCATTAAATTTGCAAATTCCTTATTAAAATATTCTTTTCCATCATCAGTTTGTAAATGTTTTATAGTATGTTTGTCTCTTTGTATAGCTGTTTCCATTGCTTTTGTAACACTTTTGCCACTTTTATCTTTTAGTGGTAAAGCATCTGCCATTTTTGAAAAACAATTAATAATAGTCAATATGTATTTAAATCCTCTATTTTGTTTACTATAAGGAATCATTTCGATTAAATCCGCTTGATATAAATCATTTATTCCTTTTATCACTGTATTTCTTCGTGGAAACTTTCTTCTTGCAGGTTTATGAAGTTCGTTGACAATTTCTTGCTTCTAGTTCTTCATATTGCAGGTTTGAATGTTTCATGTATCACATGTATAATCACAATGAATGTTGTCTTAAATATTCACATCATTTATATAGGTCAAGGTCATCCAAACTTGTGTAAAAAAATGGGGAACACGGCGTTTGACTTGCCGTGTTCCCCACTTTTTTACGGAAGGAGAAAGGAATAAGGTCGAAGTTGTAGAAGGACGAAGAATAGGTTACTAGTCGATAGGGTTTAGAGAGTAGTGGCCAAAAGGAAGAGTGTGAATTTTATCCGGCATAATATGCCTTTTATCATCTCGAGCTGATAGTGCTCTTTTAACTTCAGTGACACTGTAGACCTCATGTTTAAAGCTTAAGATAGTGTTAAGATAGTGATCATGTTAAGATAGTGTTGAACGTTGCAGACATTGTAGAATCTTCAAACAAGCAGGTCTTGTAATGGTCAAACGTCACATGTTTCTTCAAGTACGATGTTTTGACTCCTTTTGCTTTCTTGACTGTCGGTGTGTTGTTCTCGTTGTACATTTTAAATGAATACAATTTTGCCATCAGTGCCACTATTTCTTCTAAAGGCATTCCATTTGCTTCATCTTTAAATTTTCCGATTACTTTTTTATTCTTTTCATTGTAATTTGGATGGTTCTTCGGATAGTCAGAGAAGTCAAAATCGTCTTTGTATGGGAAACTCCTTAGGTCTTCATACATGTCCAAAGTCTTTATCCAGTAGATAAACGCGTCCGTATCCATGTATGCGACTCCAATGTTTTCCCTTCCGTAGTGTTTAACCATTTTGTTATAATGGAAATCATACATCAGGGTTTTACTTATGTCCAAAATCGACATACCTATGTATAACGGACGGTCCATGACTATTGTTGTTTTCTTCATACTGACAGCGACTAGATTTTCGTTTATAATCATGGATGTTCCGAAATTTGGTTTTTGCACTAATTTTTCCAATTTCCTAGGATCACTCACTAATTTTACATTTTTGTGTTTTCTTTTGTTCTCCAAGGTCTTCCCAAAGATGGCGTTGTTCATTAATTTATAGAAGTCCTTTTCAAATGCCGTTATCGCTGCAGCTCTTCTTGTAGTGTTGGAATCAATATATGGTTTCAACCAACAAGACTGGGTGAATTCAATTGCTCTATGAATTCTCACTACACGTAGACCCAATTCAAGAGCTTGTTGAACTACCCAGTAGTGAGCCACATACCGATCTTTATTCTCCAACGTCATCATCAATTTTGGCCATCTTCCTGTCGGTGAACTTCAGTCTTGGCTAGGAGAGGCAAGTCGTAGTGATGGTCATGAAGGTGCTCCGGATATTCGAAATCACAGTCCAAAATATAGCCTTTTGGACCATTCTTTGGAATCTGTGAGATGTCACCGATGGTGGCCGGGTCGATCCATTTGAATTCAGCGTAGGGAAGCGGATTTGACATTGCCCAACCATAAAGGTTGTTTGCGTCAAAGTAGCCAAGGTAGACCGATGGTTGTCTCTCGTCGAAGCCTGGGATGTACTTGTTGTTAGCTTTGACATGACGTGTTACAGCTTGTGTCAAACCGCCCCGTACACCAGATTCTATCATGAGCACCATATCAATATCTGTTAGAAGTTCCAATCGACAGTTGGTTGACTTTAGCATAGCTTGCCATGCTAATCCTGGAGATGTGTACGAGTGTAGAGGGTCCAGTCCATAGGCGGAGAAGCAGGTGTTTCGAAATTCTTCCATCACATCGCACAGCAGAGTTACGTCCAATTTTATGTAAAAGTCGGAATATTCCCCTAAGGTTTGAATGTTTAGTTGGTTCCAAACATTACAAGCATGATTGTAGTCTTCAACGGTGATTGCACTTTCATTTAACTTGCTATTGAAGGCTTCAATCGGTGGCAGACTGGTTTCTTCAAATTTTTCTGCAGAAGTTATGTAATCATAGGGGAACACTCCTTTACGCATTACTAAGTCCAATTTATCTTCATGTACAATTTTGCTGGTTTCTTTTAGATCTTCTCTTCTTAGGTTCTCAGACAATTTGGCTAAACTAGTTGACATAAATCTATAAGAGTCTACGAAGCGAAGTTTAATTTTACCTACTGTTTTTGAGAAACTGATGTACTTCTCCAATGTTTCAGCTAATACTTCGATTCTTCCATCATCCCGTCCTAACTCTGGGATAATGAAGTGGGAGTCATAGCCGCTAAGATTGTGTATCACGACAGGGATAAAGTTTGGCAGTTTGTAATTTATATTGCATGAATTACAAGCAGCTCCTCTGTATAACCCTGTCAGGTGATCGTGATCTCTTACTTTTTGATTTTCTTCACTGAAGCTCTTCTTGCATAAATAACATCTTGTTGCCAAATTGTATTCTTCTTGTTGATTTTGATTCAAAGGTTCCATAGGTAAAACATTACCGTATAAGCGTTGCACCTTTTCAGCAATGTCATACAACTGGTCTACGAAATGCTTAGCGGCTTCTTCCCCACGGTAGAGTATCGGAGTGGATGTTAAACCATAGTCTTGCAACTGTTCTTCAGGCAAAGTTGATTTCACCAATAAGCAAAAACTGTTAGGTTGATGCAATTGATATTTGGTTCTTCTAGTCACCTCACCATCCGGAAGCTCCTGTGGTACTAACGTGGATTCGAAATCTGCGTAGACAGCTACTGGAATCCGATATTGGTGAACTGTTTTGTTGAATTTGATGAACGCTCGAGATGGCGGCGGCAGACTAATCTTCACTTCATAGTTGTCATTACAAAGTCTTTGGTGTTCCTTCAACCAGTCCGATCCTCCATGTTTTAAATCTTTATTTGTAAAACAAAAGCATCTCTTACACACTGTCACTCTAATCTTCTTTTTGGTTAATTGTCGTGCAACCAAAGCTTCAAAATCTTTTATCCACACATAATGTGAAATTTCACCTTTAGTTATCAATAATAAATCAGTATGGTTTCTTTGCTTCACTTTTCCAACTCGTAGTGGATACACATTGTTCGAATCATCTAAGCCGAACACGTTAACAGAAACACCTGGATTTTGTTTCTCAAATTTTGCAATTTGATTAAGACTCACAGGATACGACATTCCTCGGAAGTTGTAGCGGTGTTCGTTTTCATAATATTCCCTACCAACTCTACAAGGATTATGTTTTACATACTTAGTTAGCATCGCATACTTAAAACATTCATTATCCCCGTTTGTAACATTTCTGCAAGAGTTGGTGTCTTTAATTTTCTTTGGTAGAGGGATAAAGCTGCTACCCCTCATACCATATCCATGCTTGTGAACCCTCACATCCATACCTTCGATCGATGATAGCGTCCAGCCAGATCCTCTTCCTTCATGTTCTTGGAGTTTCATTAGCAGTTCATTCAAACATTCTTCTAGAATTTCATTGATATCAGATGTGGTTGTAAGGGTTCGGTTTTTAGCAATGAATGCTCTTGGTGAGTTTTCACCATCGGTATTAGTAAACATAGCCTCCAACACCAATCCAAATTTAATAAAGTTCAATCTTGCCAATTCTTCCATCAATGTTTTTACAACTAAATTTTTAGCTTGGGTTATAAAGTTTTCCAATTCCAATTGCACATTATTAATTTTGAAATGAGTTACAACTGGTCCTGGCAAGGCTGTGGTGCGCAGTTGTCTTATATCTTCCACTTCTTCTGTATCCTCTTCTTCCATATCCTCTTCTTGGGTACGCAGTTGTTTTACATCTTCCACTTTTTTTTCTTCCATTTCCTTTTCAATAAATCCTCCAGATGTAGATGGTCCAGCTCCGGCAAATTGAATAACACTTGGTCTTCTTCTTTGCATTAACTGTAAATAGCTAGCCCAGTCCTCCTGCTTCTGGGGTTTTTCCAAAAACCGATCAATCGCATCCAAGTCTTCTTCACTTACTACAATCTCTTCTTTTCTGTCCTCTTCACGATGCAATTCTCGGTGTAACTGTAGATAGCTATCGCAGTCGTCCATCTGCTTCTGGTAGTTTTCCAATAACCGATCAAACGCATCCAAGTCTTCTTCACTTACAACAATCTCTTCTTTTCTGTTCTCTTCATGATGCAATTCTCGGTGTAAAACAAAGATATCTTCATCTTGGAAAAACTCACCACAAATATCGCAAAGAGCCATTTTTTTACAGTTTGGCTTTGAGTGTGCACTCGGTGAATGTCCACGCAATAATGAGCAGCGCGCTCAACCGGGTCCCTTTATACCCGAGGTTGAAGGGTGGGGGAAGGTGACGTCATATACATCCAGTTTATCAATCATGTAGTAGATTTGGCTTTTAAACACCCATTTTCAATTTATTCTTCAACAGGTTTGATAAACCAATGATCTTTGGTCTAAATCCACTACTTTGTACAAATTTTTTTGTTTGGGCACTTCTCGTCCGGAGCAAAAAACTTTTTGGTCAAGGTCAAAATTTTTTCTCAAAAAAAGTTTGGGGGGGTGGGGGGAGGGGGGGGGAGGGGGTGGGGGAGGGGGTGGGGGGGGGTGGGGGGGGTGGGGGAGGGGGTGGGGGAGGGGGTGGGGGAGGGGAGTGGGGGAGGGGGGGGGTCATTACTGTATTTAGGTCAAGGTCACGAAAAAACTTTAAAAAAATTAAGCCCCACCTGGGGCACTTGGGTTGTCATCGCTGTAGCCTCCGAAGAGACCCAACTATGACAACAAGGCAACATCCAATGTCGTGTTCCCTTCGCCACGCAAGACTTGTAAACATTTACTGCATTGTCTTTTCAATAGCTAACAAAACATTTACTTAATTTTGAGAGAGGTTGAGGACAGCCCTAGTGGCTTACGCCCTTGGTCCGAGTGCAGAGGCCACCGCAAATTGGCCACAGCTGTGGTCTGCATGTCAGCATACAAACGGACCGAGTCCCAAACCCAGCCGCAATATTGCATGCCTGAGAGGACCCATGCTAAAATTGGTTTAAAATTGTTTTACACGGGGGTCTACTCCCGTACCCTACCTTTACTATTTAACTTTATCAATGCAGTAAATTTTTATAAATCTTTGTGGGTCAAGGCCACACGGACATTAAAAAAATTTCGGCCCCCGTACATCCATGGCGAACCACGAATGTTCGGGGGCCTTGGGGACTAAAAACACAAATAGCTAACAAAGATTCATTTACATAATTTTGAGTTTCCAGAAGGGAAACAAGAGGTTGAGGACAGCCCTAGTGGCTTACGCCCTCGGTCCGAGTGCAGAGGCCACCGCAAATTGGCCACAGCTGTGGTCTGCATGTCAGCATACAAACGGACCGAGTCCCAAACCCAGCCGCAATATTGCATGCCTGAGAGGACTCATGCTAACGTTGGTATAAAATGCTTTTACACGGGGGCCTACTCCCGTTCCCTGACTTTACAATTTACTTTGAGCATTGAAAAAGCTCAAGGGGGGATTGCTAAAACAAGCGTATACACTTTAGAAACATATAACACACTTACAACACACAATTGAGCTCAACGTAGTCAATGCTGGAACAAGCACATACACATTAAACACATATAACAAACAAGACACAAAGGATAAAAGACACAGGAGACATAGGGTACAAGTAAAACACTCTCATATAAAACAATTCCCAATACCCAAACGCAAGCGCAATATCTTACAACTAATACAAGTCTTAAAGTTAGAGTAGACTTCGCTAAACACTGAAGGCGCCATTCAATGTTTAGTGATGCCTATGGCGGTCCGTCCCGGTCGTTCACGTTCAACGCGCGGGAGCGGACTGCGAGCCGGCTCTGGCTGGACCCCCTTATATCCCCGCCGGGGCTGCCACGCCCAGGATATCAGGGGTGGGGGAGGGGGTGGGGGTGGGGGGTGGGGGTGGGGGTGGGGGGGGGGTTCGCACTTTTTGTCGGGGGGGGGGGTTCGCACTTTTTGTCGGGGGGGGGGGTTCGCACTTTTTGTCGGGGGGGGGGGGGTTCGCACTTTTTGTCGGGGGGGGGGGTGTCGCACTTTTTGTCGGGGGGGGGGTTCGCACTTTTTGTCGGGGGGGGGGGTTCGCACTTTTTGTCGGGGGGGGGGGGGGGGGGTCAGGTAAGTTAAGTGGGTCAAGGTCACCCACAACACTTGTACTCTAAGTGTTGGCTATACCCCCACCACAACTGGGTCCCTAGGCTGCACAACACCGCTTCGCCAGTATGTCTCCGGCTTCCATGCGGTGCGTCTCGCTGTTCTCTAGCTCTCTATATGTAAGTAATTTTACAAGTTCTGAATGTAGGTCACTACACTTTGACTCTGGGACGATATCGACTTGTAGTGTTTCAGTGTTTTGACTCAAGGTCATCACACTTTAACTCTAGCACATCGGTTATCATACCAGAGGTGCTCAATAACCTAACTTGTAATGTTTAGGGTGGCGTTTGCACGCCACGTGGTATCGCCATGAGTGTCCAGTCCAAGTTTAAGTTAAATTAATTTTACTGTAATCTTTTCCATTTCTGCTTCGTTTTGCCAAAGTATAAGGTGTCGCTTAATAAAGTGGTATTTCTCTAAAGTTATAGGAGATTGCAAGGATACAATTAGTTTATTTAGGAGACTCTTCATCTTGGAGTTTAACACAATTTCCACTTTGACTTTGCTTCCTCGGCTCTCACAGCCTAAGCTGTACAGAAATGTTTCTTCTAGTGCCAACTCGGGCCAAGAGAACAGTGTGTTGACTGTAGGACAGCTCATGGTGAAGTGATGCGAAACTCCAGTGTACCACCTCACCTTCCCCCGCCACTGTGACCTTCCCCCACTCCTGCTGTTTCCCCCACCTCTTTTCCCTTGACTCATGCGCTACAAGCAGTCTCTCAGTATTGTGCGGACTTTTGTGAGGGGAAGCCATGTCGCGGGACGCTTTAGGTAAGAAACTTAGCCGTGTTAAGACTTTATTAGTTGCTCACTGTCCACCACTGAAAGTTAAGAGAGTTTCAACTTTAGCTAAGTGGCGCAAACTGTTGCGCGGACACCCTAAGTTTTATACAAAACAGACTAATGTCAGTTTTACTGATGAGGATTTGTTTAAAATATTGGATGAAATGACTTTTCCTTGCAAAATTCAGTTAGTTACTCCCATTCCTGACAGTTTAGAGTCTTAGTCTCTCAAGCCAATATACCTAGCATACACAGAGCCTGACAGTCAGTCACTCGGTGGCTGTCGTGGGGTGCGCATCGGTGTCGGCGCTCCGTTGTTAAGTTTTTAAGGTCACAGTAATATGAAATTGGGGGTGTTGTGCTAGTTCAAGGTCACCTGAGGGATTACCGATTGCCCATTTAGGCAGAGTCATGTCAGAAACTCGGGTTTAACTTGGCACTTTTGCCGTTTCTCGTCGAAAATTCGCTCCAAGTGGTCAAGGTCACGGGGACTCTGACTGAAACTCGGAGCGTAGTGCGAGAAACGGCAAGAGTGCCAAAAAATTTTAAGTTTCTGCATGACCTTGACCTTAGTGGCGTCGGTGACGTCGTTTTGATGACGTAAGGGGTGATGACGTCATCAGCACGTCATTTCTGTAACGTCATGGGTGTGACGTCATCGAATTGGCGTCATTAGTGATGACGTCATCGATTGCGTCATCGATGACGTCATCGATGACGTCATCGGTGAGGTCATTGACCTCGATGACGTCATCCCTCAGGTGACCTTGAAGTGAGCCAGCAGCCCCCTTTTTCCACTACTCAAATCAGTGTCAAAAAACACCGAAACTTTGCCTTAACCAAAATGTGTCCGCCTTAATTGTGTTTCTGTAGTGAGTTGTGATTAAACTAAGGCTGCAATTGTAACGAATTCAATGAAAATTATTCAATATGGAACAAGGATATCAAAAACTAACTTAGAAAGCAAGCATATTTTAAACTAATGGATTAATTTTTCAGGGTGTAAGAATCAGTTAATGATATTTCAGATTTAAACAGTGCATTAAACTATCTAGCTTTAGTCACAAAAAAACTAAAAAAATAAAATACTTAATATGAAAAGTTAAAATTTTTAAGACCATAATGCTTTTAGTCGTTTGTTCTATTTTTTTTTTGTAATTTTTATTTATTTTATACAATGACCTATTATTTTAATCGAGTGGCCTTTTTATGTTCTAATAAGAGAATCCCACCTCCCATACTTTTGTTTCTTGTGTCTTTTACTTTCGTTAAGTATCATTTACTTTGGGCTGAGGAAATTAATTAATAGCTCTTGTCTTACAAGATCAACCCATGCAAAGTATATAAAAAAACAAATAAAGAACTGTAATACTAGTTAAATAAAAAATACCTTTTTCAAGCTAATTCTTATCACTAAGTTTCCTCTCAATCTCCCACCGGAGGAGTCTCTTGTAGCTGTCCACAGCCGTTATAAATTACCCACGCATTCAGACTCTTGACATGACTTTGGAGGGGCACAAGAGTTATTATTTGGAAGGAAATTGTACATACTTAGTTTAGACAAGTATAGAGTAGATATAATTTATCAATAACACAATTTTAAAGTAGAAATTTGAAGAAAATGTAGGAAATATAACGCTTTAATGTTTATTTTAATTCATCATTATAACTTAGACAAAACTTTATTACCATCTAGCTTTAAAATAAGTTTATAATAGGCATTTTTATAGTAACAAATAATGAGATCTTCATAGAAAGTTTATTATGTACCCCATGAAGGTGTATTTTATAATGTTTTGGAATAAACAACCTTACATTCACTGTCCCAAGGGTATTTCTACTCTCTCCACCGCCCCGTTACTCTGCAACACATTCTCTACAAACGTTAGGCCTAAGCTTTAATCTTTATTTTATTTACTTTTTTTGTATTTCAATATTAATTATTTTATCAATACATATTAACATGACTTTTATAGGCTGTAACAACCGTTGAAAAAGTATATTAAAAAGACATTACAAAAATGCGTGACTTTCTATGCAAAATAAATCTGAAATGTTGAGTACCTTTTCGGCTTCGTTTATAAAGTAATAAAAAGAAATATTTTTTATTTTTATTATTTTAAATGTTAAAAGCCACTTGTAAAATATATATATATATATATATATATATATATATATATATATATGAGACAGATTTTTTTTTTGTATTTATCAATTTTAACAATTGGACCGGGTTCATAAAGGTCAAATAACAGACTAAATGGAAATTTCTTTGAGAAAACATATAAATCCTAAAGTATAAAACCTGACCTAGACTATATACAATAAAAATTATTAAGTGGGAAAAACAAAATGGCGGATATTTGGGTAAATATGCATTTTAGGACATACCTTCACAGGAACTTTTTTCTTTACTTTTGTATCAGGAATCACATCCCAAAGTCTGTAAACGTTTTTTTTTTTAGACACCCTGTATATTAAAGTAGACTCTATACTCTGATGCGATTACAGTTTGTATGCCTGCACACAGATGTGATATATTGCTTTCTATTTACTCTATTATTTTAACTATTTTCTGTTATCTATTGTACTCTTCCTATTTTAGTTTCATTTTATTTTTAAAGTTTAACAAAGTAAAGAGCAATAAAAACTTTTATCAATAGTAAATTAAATTCAAGTTTCTGTCAGAATTTACTTTAATTTTGCACACATACTTCGTATCACTATGGATGAAAAGGAATTTTCACCAGATTTCATTATATAGGGTCTACAGTTTATAAATGACAAAATTTTAAAATAAATATCAAGGTTTAAAAATTAACCTACCAAGTCTCAGCAACAAGCCCATAACAATGTGGTTGAGTATTGCAAATTGTTCAATATTACGTTATATTATTACGAATTAATTGTTGTAAATGAGTGAATGTATCACTATTAAAACAAACACGACAAACATTTATAACATTCTCATGTGTTCATAACTAAACAGAATATATGTATCGCAGCCAAGTATTTAATTAGCTTGTTTCAAATGCATCCAACCAACTATGCATGAGGTCGTTCCATTGATCAATCCACACTAGTTCCACATACAGTCTCAACTATCATAAGCGATTTAACCGTGACATCATTTTTATAGAGACAAAAAGAGAAACTTCAAAACATGAATACATGCGTAGAAATCAGTAGGTTAAATCCTTATTTTTGGCAACTAGTAACGAAAAGAACAATACAGAAAAGAAAAAAAGGTATATGTATTACAAATTGTAATAGGCTAAAGACTAATAATAAAATTCTGCTTTATCACGTATCAGTACAATTCCCAAAGGAAATATACAGGGTATTAGTGAACTTTCTTTCAAAAACTTTTGAATTTGTTCCTTGGGTGAAGACGAACAGAAAACATCATATAAAAGTGGGTCTAAGTTCCTCCGTTTAGCCGCTAGCTGGCATTTTGTTTCTTCACATAATAATTTTTATTTTCGTAACGAATATTTGTATTCAGTTCATATTTATTATGAATCTTTATCATAACAATGTACTCGTATATTTTGTTATTAATTTTTAGCATGTGTATTTCAAAGTGGCAGCCATTTTAAATGTTTAATCTCACCTATCTCATAACCAGTTCCAAGAGTCGAAAAAATTGCCAAATTAATTATCTAACCAATGGAACCATGTTTGTGGGGAACAACAAATAACGAATTATAAAAATTTTTCTGTTAAAATTAACTTAATTCGCATTAATTATAAAGCAAAATCTTTTTTATTGATAAAAACCTCAATAACTAAAATATTTGTTGTTAGATCCTTAGAAACTTGGTTTTATAGGTTAAATAATTTAATTTGGCAACCTTTTTCTTTGTAAAATTTTGATAAATTTACCGGTTTTGAGATATTTGAGTTTAAACATTTAAAATGACCGCCATTTTGAAAACACTTACAGGAATAATTATTTATATTTTCTTAAAAATGTAAAATGTGCTTCATACCAAATATGAGTTAAAAACAACCATCCGTTACGATAGTAAAAATACGATGATAATGTGAAAGAAAAGAAAATGGCAGCTAGCGGCTTAACGAACGATTTTAGACCAATATTTGTTCGATGTTTTTTGTTTGTCTTGGCTCAAGGAACAAATCTAAAATTTGTTGAAAGAGAGTTCACCAGCCAGCACCCTGTACATTATTTTCAAAGTAATAATTTCGTGGAAAGGAACAGTGGGTTATAAGTGTTGAGCTGCGAGATGATTAATCTTGGGCCAGGCTGTGTTGTGTTTGTTCTGTCCTCTCGTAAATGATGTATTGCTGACTTCACACCCGTGTGAACAGTTGGGATATAACAGTTATACAGTTAAGTAGAAGTGTATAGTTATAGAAAATACTGTAGTAAGTCACATAGATATTTAATATAACATATTATGTAGGCCTAATAATAACCGGTCTTTAGAATGGTTTCCCAAAAAATCTTGGGTAGAAACATATATTAAATTATATGCTAAATAATTTACATTGAGTACTTTTGTAAAGAGCTGTTAACATACACAAAAAAACATTCTTTTTAGTTAAGAAATTTTTAATTACTAAGTATTCGCATGTTGATAGTAATTGCGTTTTGAGATTTGTGACTTTTACAAAAATTATAAAATAAAATACATAATACATAAAATTTGTACCTCAGAACCTGGCAAACGCAAGTCACACAGGCATATTTTTCAAGAGAGCACAAAAACTGGATAGTGATTTTTACTGCCGAGAAAAGGAGTCAATGACGTACGTGTCGTATTTTACTAATATAAACTCTGTCATTCGGTAGAATACAGACAAGGATACAGACCATGAATATAGAATACAGACACAATTTTTGACTTAAGGTATTAAGTCCAGCTGTGGACTTGCGTTTTAGTAGTTTTGCTAAAGCTTAGGATCTTACAAAGCATGAACAAAATTTCATTAGCAGACAGTTGGTTTAGAGGAATTTCGTGTCGTTACAACACGAGAAAAATTTAGCCAGTCTAGCTTAGTGAAGCTATCGACTTGCGTTCAATTAGTATTGCTAGAGGTGAAGGGCCATAACAGCACAAATTGATTTACACTTTCCTGACTCAGTAGTGGAACAGGAACTGATCCCCTATAGCCCTTATAAAAAAATAAAGTCCTTACAAGATTTTGGTGGCAATGGTTCAATGCAGATTGAAATTCCTCACACAACAGTGTAAAAATCTTAAAATAGCCTATTTTTGGACTTAAGTTAGTCTGGTTGTGAGGTACGGATACGGGCGAGAAGAAGTCATATCCCAACAATCCCCCAGGATATCCCGAGAGGTTTTCAGTTTCAATCAGTGTCCAAGTGAAGGCCAATCCTCGGGGTCCCTCTCTATCCAGACAGATCGTTTAATGCCTGTAACACTCACTGGCCTCGTCTTACATACAGTTTGTATTGACTCACCTAAAACATCTACGTCAATTCTGAATAAAATGACACGAACGGGTAAGCATCGGCTTATGTAGTTGTAACACTTCTTTCTGATCAATGACTCATTGAAGTTAAATCAAATCTTCATAGTACCCTTTTAAAATCGATTTTGCTAAAGATATTGTAAAGTTTTATTTATTTGTCTTAAATTTTCTTCTAAGATTTACGAAATGTAAGTAAATTAATAGTTTACTTAACAAAATATTAAGGATATTAATCGATTTAATAGATTAGTATTAAGTGTGTTTTCGAGTGAAAGATATTAAAGATAATTTTTTGGAAAACGTTGCGCCATTAGAAGTAAGTTACATTGGAAAGTTTTAAAGACCCGTTAGTGTCTTATCCTCCGATAACTTTAACACTTATGAATTCCATTCATAAAGCTAAATAAGTCAATATTTATAAGGCAATATTTGAGAAAATTTCAAGTATTTGAGTTGATACAGTTTTTCCCACAGGGTCCCACAAGGCAGCAATGACGCCAAGGAGAATAAGAAATTGTGTACTCCAATATAGTTAGTTTAGTTTAGGTCAGGTTATTATTAATAGTTTATTGTTTCGATAACTTTGTTGGCTCACTTTAAAAGTAAAACTACATTAAAATTTAATATCCAGAGTAAACTAATTGACCGTGTACACCAAACATCAAGTAGCAACAGGGCAAGGGTGACAATGAGTTCTTGACCTTGGTCGACCTTTTTACCTGCACATCAAACGCATTGTTGAACATTGTTGACACATCAGAATCCTGATTAACATATCTATGCTAGCCTGACCTAATCCAACCTTACTAAGCCAAATTAAAATAGGTAGGGTAACCACAAGTACCATATTGGTCTTGGCTTTTTTTACAGCTTTAAATGAGATTTAAAATTTTTAGTTGACATCCAAAAATTCTAAGAACTAAACTAGCCAATATTTCAAAATATACCTTTTTTACACATTTTTAAATGTTTTCCATACTTCTTATGATTTTTTGTTAAAGGTCTCTAAACATTTTACATTATAAATGTGTATAAAATTGGACATTCCTGAATACCACAAAAATGTTTGTAGTTATTAATCCCGATAATACGTATTTCTTCATATTATACTTTAGCTATAACTATATTTTGTGGGATATAACAATAAATGCAAATAGTTAAATCATCATTAAACTCATTCCATTAATTAATTATTAAGTAGTAATTGCAAATGAGATCAGCCTTTTAACACTATAGAGAATTATAGGTTATAGGTGGTTCTGGTTGGTTATTAAGAAGCTCAAACTTGAGGTATTGAGGTAAGGCGTATTTATCAAACCTTCCTCTTCCTTTACTAAGAAAATAAACCCCTCCCAGTTCCCGGCTCCGCTCTGAGAACTACTTTTGTCAAGATAATTACGTTTACCTGAAGTGGACGATTTAAATCGACAGTATCCTTCGTAAATCTCAACTTAAATGAACCCATAATTTACATTATATTCCTTCTTTAATTCATTTTAGGTTATAACTGAATCCTAGTCAAATCATGTTGTGCGATTTTGAAACAGTTCAGGAAATCGTGTTGATGTTTTTTTTTTACATTTTTAACCTTTATGAAATGCCACAAATTTGCCACCCTTTTGCTTATTATTATTTCGTAGTTCGTAATATATTACAAATCTTCATATTTTATCTTCGTTTTGTGTCCATTATATCCTACATATATCTAAATTATAATATATCAATAAATCGTGCTTATGCCACTTACGTTCAATGGTTTTTATAAAATAATAATAATATTAATAATAAAATAAAATAATAATAATAATAATAATAGGTAGTCTAAAAAATCCAAATTTGGTGATAAACATTTGCTTCATTATAACTTGTAATTGTTTTAGTTTTTAATATGTCATATTGTTTTCCATGAATTTGATTTCACAGGTTATAGGCCTACCTTAAAAGTATTTAAGGTAAAAAGGTCGTTTAAAAACTCACCTTACTATATCAAAAGCTATGATTCTTTTAGAACAATAATATATTGTATATTTGCTCTATTTGACATTTTTTCACGTCGCCTAACACCTGAAGAGTTGTGCTCCACCCGGGCTTAAATTACCGTCGTTCTTACTAACAAATTTTCCTAGTCCGTATATGAAACTTGACCCCAAAAATGCCATTACATTAACGACAAATATTCTATCCTAAACCTACTAGGTTGAAAAATGACAGCTGACGTTCTCCGGACAAAATAATCCAATTTATAAAATGAAATCTAATAATAACCGATAAAACTTTAAACTTTAACGTATTATAATGTAACTGGGAAATACAGGATAATACAACTAAGTATACCTTTCATAAAACTCAAACTTATGGTTTTACTCGCATATAATGTAACGAAATATTTTATATTTTATTTTATGGTATGGACTAATAATTATATCGTAACTCCAAATAGTAATCATTTATATCACCAACAATTTAGTTGATTAAAGAATATCAGTATCTATAATATTTATTTTAAATTCGCTGAGTACGCATAGGTCTGATCTAACGGGGGTATTTTATTTTAAAAAGATATTGATATTGAGTTCGAAGAAGTATTTAAAATGAGTCTGTATGTACAAAACCAATAACTATATTGATATTTTATTCACACCAGGCTTGTATTAAGTTTACAGTAGACGTTAATGCAAAAACCCAACCTTCCTCTAGATTTAAATAGGAAAACATCCAGTGCAGGCTGAATAAATGTTTTGTAAAGAGAGTTATCACACTAAAAACGCCACACGTTCCTCAGCTTCTAGGTTTATATGCCAGGTTTAAGCAAATAGTGTCCAAGCAAACCCCTAAGTAAATAACCTTTCCTTTATTTACACACACCAACAAAAAAAAAAATTTATTAATGTATTTCTTTAAAAATCCTTGAAATATTTAGTTTCCATTTGGATCATTTCATCAATAAAAGTTATTAACGGCAATATTTTTGTGATGTTTCTAATATAAATAAATAAAGAGGAACAACTGTTAGGCTAGTTAACTGATCTTAAGATGGAAGAAAGTTTTAGCGTTTTTAAGTTTCAAACGCAATATTCAAGGTTCATCTTGAGTTTTATACAATTTATTGTTAACACTATACGGGTAATAGGGTATTATGTATATTGAAAGTGATTTCACACCAATAAAAATGAGCCTAAAAATCTAAGATAGCGATTTGACATTATAACTGATATTATGACACTGTTATTGACTAGGCCTAGTAACATTCCAATAAATTATTTTAACAATCTTATTTATGTTTCCAATCTATATATATATATATATATATATATATATATATATATATATATATATATATATATATATATATATATATATATATATAAGTAGATAGTATCATGTTGGTTCTGGCTCACTTTTGGAGACAATCAAAAATCAAACAAATTTCACAGTTTTTTAATACAATTATGCAATATTTTTGCCACTTTTTGGCCAATTTTCAGCTTTTGTCAAATTATCATAAAAAATATGCAATTTTAATGAAATTTTTAACAAATATGCCTAAAATCTTCTACAAAATAAAAATTTTTTAAAAACAAGTAAAATTATCACATTTTATAAGTATTTTTTCAATAAAATTAATAGTCGACTTTTCATAAGGTAATTTAAGTTTTCTGTAGTATTTTTTCAATAAAATTTACTAAAATAGTAATAATATATTCTAATTAATTTCAGTAATATCATTTTTGATTATATTATATTCAAGTAATTTTTCAGATACAATAATAATATAACAATTTGTTTTACTAGTAGCTACTATATCATAATCAAAATCTGCATTAATAATAATATCATTTTTTGAACTTGAAATATTTGTTGGATTTTTTGTAGTATCAATTACATAAATTGGTCTATTTTCTACAAATTCTGTTGGACTATAATACATTTTACTACTAATATAATAAACTTTTTTATAATCTTGATACATTTCATACATAATTCTAAATTTTTCATTATTTATATCAAAATTTTCCAATTCATCAGGGTAATAATGACCATTTAGTTTTACTCTTATATTTTTTACATACATACTATCAAATTTAGAAGTATCAAATAACTGATCATTTGTTCTTGATTTTTGAAATCCAATTATAATAAATTTTGGATTATAAATATTTCTATAGATATTTGTTATATCAAAACTTAAATTCTTTCCTGTAATATTTTTTTGTTCAATGCATTGCCAATGATTAAAATGAAAATTTACTTTTTCAAATTTGCTTAGTTCATTAATTAATTGAATTTTACTTGTTGTTTTGTATTCAATTATAGGAACTCTAATAAAAAATTCATCAATTGTTAATTTACCTTCAGTTGGTAATGTAGCATTATCATAAGATCCATCAGCCTTTTTAGTTTTCCATCTAAAAATTGCATCATTATCTTCTGATCTAATAAATGTTATATTAAAACCACCTTTATATATTGGAATATTTACATTTTCAAAAAATCCTAATCCAAAATGAGATAAATTACCAATTGCTTCAAATTTATTTTTAAAATTTGATTCAAAACCATTATTTATTTGATTTATTTCTGATTTTGAATAAGTTATAGTACCTTTAATTGTACTTAATAGACCAGGGTATTCAATTTCATCAATCAATTTATTATGTTTTCTAACTTCAATTTTTGAAAATAAAAATGGAACAAAATTATCAATTAATTTTATATTAGCACCATTATCATATGCATTTCCATCAGATTTAGTCAATTTACCAGATATATAAAATTGAAATTTAGAAGTACAAAATCCATCTCCAAAATCTATATTAAATTCAGTTTTTTTATTAGGTTCATTTAAATCTAATTTAGATAATGGATAGAAATTTTTGTATTCAGCTCTTTCAATATCATTTACATATTTTTTGTAATCAGCCATTTATTAAGGATAAATTTTTTAAATCAAAAGCTTTTTTAAAACAAGTAAAATTTTTATAATTTTATGATGTCAAATTTTATGTATGTATCAATTTCATTTTTACTTTTAAAATATTCAATTTCAGTAGCATGATCAAGTATAAATTTTGCTGATATTTTTTGATGTTCTAAAATTAATTCCCAATTTAATGTAAATGCATAATCATGAATGAAATATTCAGTTAAATCTTGATATTTACAAATCAAATCAATATAATCTTTTAATTGATAATTTATGAATTCAGTAATAAAATCTATAGTTAAATTTTGATGTTGAGCAATTTTTTGCCAATTTAATTTATTTTGAAACAATCTCATCATATTAATACTCAACTCATATTTTTCAGAAATATCATCCCAATCATCTTTGTTTAATTGATTTTGGTTTCTGATAATGAATAAATCAAATGAACTGTATAGAGCCATTTATTAGGGAGAAAATTTTGTAAAACAACTTTTCTTTGAATTACAAATACAACATTTTGATTTAATTACATTTATATTTTTCAATTTTATTATCTGAATATCTTTAGAATTAGTTTTTTGTTTACATTTAAGACAATAAATCAACTCCATTTATATAAAATAATTATTGTAATTTATCTATATCATCTTTAATTAGTATTATTTCAGCATTTAATTCTTTTATGGATTCATTGACTCCATCAAATAGAAATTTTAGTTCTTTTTCTAATTTTTCTTTCAAATTTTCAACATATTTTCCAATATTAATTAAAAAGTCTGTAATTTTATTTAAATCTTTTTTAGTTTCTGAATGATCATTACCAATTTTAATAATTGAATCTAAAACTTCATCTAATTCTGATTTATTACAACATCATATTTATTTATACTTGGTTTAACATTAACAATTCTTTTACCACTAATATTTATATAATTTTTTGATAAACCAATAGCATTTACTAGATTTTCAGTCTTTTTTACATGACTTTTAAAACTTTTACTAAAATTATTAAAAAATATATTTACTTTAGAATTTATATAATCTTCTTTAATATTAATTGGATGTTTTTTCTGTCTTCCAAAAAGATCAAATATATTTTGTGAATCCATATTTATTAGGGATTAATTTATTTATTATGTTATCAAATTTTTTATTTTTATTTAATTCATTTAATATAAAAATACATAAATGACCACAAATTGGTGGATCATTATAATTTTGAATTTGATTATCATTATAAAATATATTATCTTTTCCTAAATATTTAACTAATTCTATTGGTGGTTTATTAACTATATTTCCATATGAATCAAAATAATATTTCATTTTATCTTTTTTATAATAACAAACCCAATGAGTTCCATTTCCATCAAATGAATCTAAATTTATAATTCCACATTCAAATTTATTAACTTTATTAGGTAATATATCTCTCATAAATACACCTCTAAAATATTTTATATTTTTACACAATTTTTCTAATTCACCTAATAATAGTGGTTCAAAATTTTTTTATAATTTTGTTTCATATATTTTAATGTTTTTTTATCTAAACCAGATCCTTCTACATTTTTTAATTCATGATCTAACCAATCAACAAAATTTCTAAATTTAGGAATTATAGATTCTTTTACTACTTTTGCTCCCTTTCTAACATTTGGTGTATAATTTTTAACTATAGGTATATTATCAGCAAAATCTAAAATTTCTTTTAGTAATCCACCATTTTTTATTTCTTTTAATTGATTATATGAAAATTCAAATCTTAATCCTTTATTTAATTTTTTATGTTTATTTAGTTTATTAATTTGTCTTTTAGATAATAATATAATATCTTTTCCATTTTCATTAAACTGATCAATATTAAATTGAATGATAACTGATCTTTTATTTTTAAATGCTAATTTTATTTTTGATTTTTGATTATCTGTCAAGTTTATATTTGTTTTTTTCCATTTATTAAGAAAAAATATAGTTTTTTATAATATAGATTATTATAATAAATAAATAATTTATTAAAATTTTAATCCTACTTCTAAACCTATACCAAATTTTCTTTTCATCCACATAGCACCTGATGTTGGTAATGCAATTAATCTTTCACCAATTCCATGATCATTTGATGTTACTATATCCCATGCTTTATCTTGTAAAATTTTATCAGCTATTTCATTTCTAGATTTTGTATCTTTATGATCTCTATAAAATAAATCATGTTCTTTAGCAGCTTTATCTAAATCATTTATTCCAGGATCACCTCTTTTTACTCTTTTATTTAATTTAGTTCCAGGCCCTAGATATTGATAACCAGGTACATGTAATTCAAAAGGTAAATTATTTATAACATCATTTAAAATACCTGATCCATCTTTTAATAATGGTGATGAAATATTTGCCAAAATTCTTTTTAAATACTTAATTCCTTCATGTTTTTCAATTAATTCATCTAATTTATTTGATATAAAGTCTTTAATTGCTTTCTTTTCATTTAAAAAATTATTATTGCCAACTTTTTCTTGTGCATATATATAATTAATAATATTATCTAATTTATTTAAATCATCTATAAATCTATATTCAATTCTATTTTCTGTATATTTTCTGATTCCTGAACCTTCAATTTCACCTTTTAATTCCCAAATATGTTTAATTAAATTAATATATTTATCACCTTTACTAGATTTTGGTTTCTTACTATTTGGATCATTATTTTTATAAATTGAATTAGTTTCCCATAAAATCTTTGAATAATTATTTAAATCATCTTGTGTATATAAATTATTATCTGGTTTCTTTTCATAAGTTAACAATCTCCATAATCCATGTGTTCCATTATATTTTTTATCATCAATTATTAAATCATCATTATCAATTACAGTTATTTCATCACCAATCATAAATGATTTTTTATGTTTATTCCAATATAAACCAAATTTATCATCTTTTGTTCTTGGTAAATATTTTTGTGCTAGTGGACCAATAATTTTATCTAATGTTTGAGGTGAAATTAAATTTGGGTCAATAAATGTCGATTCTTCTTGAATTATTGGTTGTCTGATTGGTCTAAATGGAGTACTTGAAGGTAAATTTAATTCTTCAGTTTCTGGTATTGATATATTGGCAAAATTATTAACAATAGGTACCAATTCCATAAGATTTTATTTTCATTTAAAACTTCACCAATTTTATTTTCAACTTTACCAATTGCTGATGTTATAGGTTCATATGCTTTTTGTTTAATTTTTTCATAATTATCTTCAATTTTAATTTGATTTTTAAATTCTTTTATTAATTTTTTCTCAATATCATCTAATTTTTTAGCTTCATTAACAGATATTTTATCCATTTATTACAAAGAAAAATTTAGGTTCAACACAAATCATGTTAACATAAACACAAATCATATTAACACAAAACACAAATCATGTTAACACAAAAACAAATCATGTTAACACAAACACAAATCATATTAACACAAAACACAAATCATGTTAACACAAACACAAATCATGTTAACATAAACATAAATCATATTAACACAAATACAAATCATGTTAAACACAATTCATTTTACTTTATTTCTGTAATTTTCATTAAATATATAAATACTAATGAAATAAATAATACTAATAAAATAAATATTCTATCAATTATTGAATCAAACATACAACAAGCCATTATCATTATTTAATATGAGAAAAATTTTTCATATATTTTCCATCATTTGATTTTTTCAATAAATTAATAGTTAAAAATCCATAGTCTTCTTTCCAACAATCATTACAAATAGTTTTAAATTTATCAAATTTCATATCTGATCCAACAAAATTATTATATATTTTTTTCATATAATGTTCATTTTGTTTAAAAATGCATAACATATTTAAATTATTTCTAATTAATTGCATATCAACTTTTGAATAACATTGTGATAAATAAATACATAATATATTTTTATGTCTACCCATTATAAAATATTCTTTAATTTTATCTTGTTTTTCTAAAATACAATCATCAAAAACTACTAATGAATTTGGTTTACATTTATTTAGTGGAATCATATCATTACATGAAAAATAAGAAATTTGTTTATTAATATGTGATTCTATATTTTTAAATCTTTTTTGTAATAATTTATAAGATGGTTGTTCTAATGATTTACTAAAAATATATAAATTTGAATATGGAATTAATCTTTTATAAATAAAATTTAATAATAATGTAGTTTTAACAGATCCACTTGTTCCTATAATTAATAATCTAATAGGTTGATCATTTTTATTATTTTTATCATATGATTCTAATTTTATATTATCTTTTTTTTTCTAAAAATTTCTCCATTTAAATAAGATGAAATTATTTAAAATAATTGGTCATTCATCCAAACTAGAATTAAGATTAGAACATCCAATACATTTAGATGGAAAATGTAGTATTGGTTTAAGTGGATTTTATTCAGATAATTTTATATCAAATATACCAAATGATTATAAAAACTGTTATGGATATTCTATTAAAGATGAAGATGATAAAATTGTAGATCAATATTTTGATATAAATAAAGGAAATTATACAATTGAAGAAATAAAAAATATTTTTATAAATAGTTTAAAAGAATTTAAAAAGAAATTTAATAAATTTGATGAAAATGATTTTATATTGAAAAATGATGGACCATATATTATAATAAAATCTCCTGTTAAAATTATAGTAACAACAATTATAATTGATTTATTAGGGTTAGATGATAAAATGATTGAACCAAATGTATTAACAAAAGGAATAAAACTACCAAAAATTAGACCTTTTGATGTTATTGAAATTCATTGTAATTTAGTTAATCCTAGTTTTGAAAATCATAAAGATTATTCACATTTACATAAAGAATCAGAAATTCTATATTCATTTTATCCAAATGTTGAATATGGATCAAAAATTAGTGAAAAACCAAATGAAATTGATTATATTCCTTTAAAAAATATAAATAAAATTCAAAATATTATAATATCTATTCAAGATAGTGATGGAAATCTAATAAACAATGAAAATATTAAAAGTATTACATATTTAAGATTAAAACAAAATTTGTAATATAAAATTTGTTTACATAAATAATAAAACAATTGATTTAATTACAATAATTTTATATTTAATAATAAATTAATTGTATTTAGTAAACAAAATAATCCTTGGTTTAAAGTAAAAGATATTTGTAATATTTTAAAAATATAAAAATTCTAGAAAAGTTTTAATTGATAATGTAAAAGAGAAATATATCAAACTTAAAAAATATCAAGTGTAACCAACAGTTACACTTACATAATGATGATAAATTAATTTACATAAAAATTATAGATGTCACAAATTATGACACCCTAAAAATTGATGTACAAACATGTTTTTAGATGCCCTAAAACAGGGCGTCAATAAAATAGATATTAAAACAATATTTATTAATGAATCTGGTTTATATTCATTAATTTTAAAATCAAAAAAAGGAAGATAAACAATAAGGATAGATGATGATAAATTAAAATTTATAGATATTTTTAGAGGGGACAATTTGTCCCCCTATCATATAATAAAAAACATACAAAACTTATTAAAATTAGGTAGGACCCAAAATGGGTCCCATATAAATTATAATATTTATTTTAAAAATTTTTAAAGGAGGTAACCTTATCATACAATAAAAACTTAAGGGTAACAAAACATTACCCTTCTTAAACATTCAAAAATATTCATAAATATAATAAATTATATACAAATTTGAGACCCGTCTTAAAGACGGGTCTTATTTATAATGATAATAAAGTAAAATTTATAGATATTTTTAGGTTAGATATTCAATAAATTATGAAATATATTTAAATTTATTAAAGAAAATATATTAAAATATAAAAATTAGGGGTAGCAATATGCTATTTTAAAAAAATATTTAAAAATATACATAAATTATAGTATAAATTCAATATCATATGGTTATAAATTATTAATATAATTTTGATCATTTTCTTTAAAACTTTCTTTAACATAATTTTTTATTATATTTATAAATGGTTCTATTATAAAATTAAACTTATAATGATATACAAAATAATTTTTATATTTAAAAAGATATATTAAAAATTTATTTGATATTTTAGTTTTAAATAGATATAATTTTATATCAAAATCATTATTTATTAATTCTTTTGGAACAATTAAAATTTCCATTTATTTATAATTATTTTTATATCCCCAAGGTAATGTATCAATTTTATTTTCACAAATAAATCTTTTGTCATCTCTATTACTTAAAGCTAATTTATTTATTGTAATTGTATATAGTTCATGTTTAAAACTTCTAATACAAGTCATTTCTCTATATTGTTCTTGATCATCAAATAAACATTTCTTAAAATCATCCATATGTAATGTTTTATCAACAACACTTTTCTTGATTCCTTTACATTTTACAGGATTTTTATTATTAAATTCATAACTATATAATTTTGATCTTAAACCACAATATTCTTCTAATATTTCACCATTTAACTCATCTTTAAATTTACCAATTATTTTTTTATTCTTTTCACTATAGCATTCATGTTTTTTTCTTATAATCACTTGTATCAAATTCATTAATATTTTCTTTAATAATTTTATATGGATCCTTTTTAAATTCTATAAAATAACTGTCTGTATCCATATATAATAACCTTATATTTGGATCAAACTTCTTTAATTTTTCATAATAAAATTGATACATATGTAATTTTGATAAATCAAGTACTGAAAATCCTATATAGATTGGTTTATCTAACTTAACCTTTTCTTTTATCATATGTGAAGCAATACAGTCTTTATCAAATATACTAAATGTTTTAAAATTAGGTTTTTTTTCTTGTTTTAATGAAAACTTTTCATCACCTAATTTAATATCACATCTATTTCTAACATTTTCCATAGTTTTTCCAAAAACACTATTATTCATCAATTTAAAAAAGTCTTTTTCAAAATCTGATGTTGATTTGGATCTTAAATTGGTATTTAATTCAATATATTTTTTCATATAATCATCTTGATCAAATGCTATAACTCTATTAACTTTCTTTAATTTTAATCCTTTTTGTAGATAATATTTTAAGTTTCTTGAATGAATAACATAATCTTTTTTATCAAATAATGTTGTGCAAAGCTTATTATTATAATGTTCAGGTGCTAATGGTAAATCTTTATGGTCATCATGTAATTCAATAGGATATTCTAAATCAACATCCAATATGTATCCATATTCAGCATTTTCATCTAATTCTAATATTGTTTCTTCCCATTCATTTAATGTATATGTATTAGGATTCATCCATGTTATATCTTTATAAGGTAATTTTTGACTTAAAGCCCATCCATATAGATTATTTGCATCTATATATAACATATAATTTTCAGGTTTTGTTTTATCATAATTTTTTGTATATTTATTGTTTGCTTTACAATATCTAGTTATACATTGTGAAATACCACCTCTAATACCTTTTTCAATCATTAAATACATATTATAATCACTTATTAATTCTAGTTTAATTTTTGTTAATTTTAACATAGAATCCCAAGCTAATGATGGTGATGTTAGATAATGTGCTGGATCTAATTGATAATTTTTCAAACAAACAGATCTAAAATTTTCAAATATATCAGCTAATAAAAGAATATCTTGAATATTATATAAATCTGATAATTACCTAATGTTTTTACTTTTAGTCTATTCCAAACTTTTATATAATGTTTATAATCATCATCACTTATATTTTCATTTGTTAAACAACTATAAAATTGATCTTTTTCTAATATTTTATCATAGTTTAATTTTTCAAACATTATCAATAAATTCATATGGAAATACACCTTTAGAAGTTAATATTTTTAAAGTATCATTATCATATTCAATTATATCATTTTCTTTTATAAATTTATTTATATGCTTAAATTCTTTAAGATTTTTAGCTAATTTTTCAATTGCCATAAATCTAAATGTATCTACAAATGAGAATTTTATAAATTTTCTAGGTTTATCACCTTCAAATTCATAACCATAACCAGAATTTACTGAATAGTTTATATATTTTTCATCTGTATTGGCTAACAAATCAATTTTACCATATTTTTTAGCTAATTCTTTTATAAACAAATGTGTATCATAATTTGAACTATTATGACAGAATATAGGAATATTTTGAGGGAATTTTAGATTTAAATTACTATTTAAATGTGCAGCACCTCTAAATTTTCCTGTTAAATGACAATGATCTCTTACTTTTATTCTTTTATCATTATCAAAACCACTATTTTCACAAATATGACAAATATTTGTTTTCTGATAATTAATTTCTTCTTCATTAGTTAAATTCATAGGCTTTTTATTTTTTGAATTATATTTTTAGCTATATATTTTGAAATTTCATCTAAATATTCAAAATAATTTATTTGGTACATTTATTAATTCCTCTTCATTTTTTGCTCTATAACAAATAGGTTTATACATTTTATTAGTTACTCTAGATACTAAATAAATTGTAAATCCATATGGTTTATGTCTTTGAATTTTATTTGTATATGAACAATTTGTATTGTTTTTACAATTATCAATCTTTTCTAATATACTTTCAAAATCCATATAAATTACATATGGATGTTCAAAACTTTTTATAATAATTTTTAAAACTTACAGTTTGATCTTTAAATGGCATTAGAGGTCTACAAGGTTCTAATGATTTACATATTTCTAAATGATTATTTAAGTCTTTGTTTTTGTAGAAATGAGTTAAAACATCTTCTACAAATATATTTTTTATTTGTATTTTTTGTGTTGATTGCTTAGATACTAACTTACTTAAATCTGTAATCAATATATAATGAGAATTATTACCAATTTTATAATATAATAAATCAATTTCTAGTTTTGTATTATAATGTTCAGATATTTGTAATGGCACTATTTTTTCATCTTCATCAATTCTATAAATATTTATTGACATTGATGGATAATTATATTTAGAATCAAATGATCTTTTTTCAAATAATTTAATATCTTTTAATGTTATTGGATAATCAAAACCTTTAAAAATATCATCATTTATATATTTTTGGTATTGTTTAACTCTTTCAGCATTTTTGTTTGGTTTATCAATAGCACATCTAATTGCATAAATAAAACAATATTCATCTTTATTTTTAAAATTTACACAACATTTTTTATTCTTAATTTCATTTGGTAATTCTATATATGATCCAGCATTTAATGAATTATTTTTAGATAATTTTAGATTTAATTCAACACATCTTTTTAATGACCAACCAGAGCCTTTTGATGGTTGATTTAGTTGTTCTCTAACTATTAATTTCTTAAATTGATCATTAAAAAAAATCATCTATATTTAAAATATCTGAACTTTTTATACAAAAATACATATTACTATTTTGAATTTCACCATTTATTAATTTTCTTTCATATTCACATTCTAAAGCCATCTGTCCTTTAATATTTTTGAATTTTTGTTTTTCTATCAATTTTTTTATTTCATTTCTTTGAGTTTCTAAATAATCATTAATATCTAAATCATCATTTGAATTTGTTAAAATATAATCTTGAAAATAATCCTTTTAATGACGAAGCTTCTTGAATATTTATTATATTTTCTTTTGGAATTGGTTTATTTTTAAAATAATCATTTAATAATCCAATCAATTCATTTCTAGTTTTTATTAACAATTTTAATACTATTTTTTAATTGCTAAATTTTGAATATATTTTAATGATCTATATCTTAAATTATTTGGATTTTCTTTAATTTTGTTTAATCTTTTAATTAGTTCATCTCTAGATAAATTTTCATAATTTCTGACAGATAATTTTTTTGCAATTTCATTTAATTTTTCTATATTAAAATAATGAATAATTTGTAAGATCAAATGTTTCTTTAATATTTGTCAATTCATCTAAAGTTTTATTTTTATAATTATATATATTATTATTTTTACACCAATGTTTTAATTCAAATATTTTATTATCATATTTTTGTTTTATTTAATAAATGTTTAGTTGAGTTATAATGTCTATCATAATTTTTTTATAATATATTTTTATTACAATAAGGACAATTAATATTTTTTATTTGTTCGTTCCATTTATTAGAAATAATTTTTACTTAGAAATAAAACTCTTAAAAATATGAGCAGTTTTTCCACTTTTTTTCTAGGTAATTTATAGTTTAAATTGTAATTTTTCAATCAATAGTCAACTTTTCACAAGTTAATTTAAGTTTTCTAGAGTATTTTTTCAATAAAATCAATAGTCAACTTTTCACAAGTTAATTTAAATTTTCTAGAGTATTTTTTCAATAAAATCAATAGTCAACTTTTTATAAGTCAATTTAAGTTTTCTATAGTATTTTTTTCAATAAAATTTAAACTTTTTAAAACAAGTAAAATTATTATTTTTATCATATTTTTAAATTTTCTAATTTTGTTATATTTTTGTCATGAATTTTAGTTTCTAAATGTCTTAAATAATTATTAGTCCATTTAATATTTTTTCCACATTCAGAAAATTGTGGTTTTAAAAAACATTTCTCTAATACATTGTATACAAATTGTATTTTTTCTATCTTTACTATAATGATAATTATTAAAATTTTAAATATCTTTAATTTCTTTACATTTATGACATTGTTTTTCATTTAATTCAATAACTTTTATACTATCATATAATTTTTTATAATACACATCCTTACATTCTTTACAATAATAATATAACCCATCTTTAGTATTTTTGTTTTTATAAAATTTAGATATATCTTTATATAATTTACACCTTAAACATATCTTTTCCATTTATATAAAATAAAATTTACAAATTGGTTTTTTTCAATTCATATTCATAAAAATTTCCAATAATATCTTCATTATTTTGATCTTTTATACTATAAGTAACTGGATTTGTATTATTAATTTTAGAAATTATAAATATTTCTCTAGACCAATTATTTTTTATATTTATTAGAAAATGTTGATTTTTTATTTCCAATTCTAACTCTATCATTTATTTTAAATTTTGATTTGGTTATTATTTTTGGTGGTTTATATTTAAAAACAGTATCTAATAAATCCTTTTCATTATTTTTATTTACTTCAATTGGTTTCATTTTAATTGTTGAATGATATGAATTATTATATTCTTTAACAATTTTTGGTAAAATATTTATCCATCTATAATTTTTATTAATTTCAAATTGTATTTTCATTTTTCATTTTGTGTTCTATTGTACCTTTCTATTATACTTGATTTTTCTTCATTTTCTGTATGATACAATTAAATATCATATTTATTTAATATTTCATTAAAATCTTTATTGATAAATTCTAATCCTGTTATCTGTATGTAAAAGATTAGGTGATTTATGATTAATTTTAATTGCATCCTTAATTATTTCTTCAAATGCTTTAGAAACTGTTTTTCCATCTTTTTTCTTAATGGTTTTGACCAAACATATTTTGAGAAAGTATCTATAACATTTAACATATATTTATAACCATCATTTTCTTTTTCATAATTTTTCATTATAATTAAATCTGCTGCCCATAAATCATCAATACCTAATGTAATTATTTTTCTTTTTAAAATTTCTTTCTAATTGGAGCATGAATTTCATTGCTTCAATTAATTGTTCATTTTTAGTTAATTCTTTTTTAATTATAGGTTTAACTTCTTTTTTCAAAATTTTACTTTTATTTGTTTTACAAATTGAACATTTAGTAGCAATTCTATATAATCCATTTTTCATTTCAACGATTGTGTGATTAATATTTTTAGTTTTTTTCTTACATTTGTGACAATGAATTGGTTCATTCATTTATGTATAATTTTTTTTTAATAAATGGATATGTGTTATAGATGTCATAATCAAACTAATTTTACTATTATTGGAAATTGTGTAGGATGTAATATATGTAAAAGAATTATTTATGAAAAAAAGATTAAGAGAAAAAGTAATAAGAATAAACATCTTAAACATATTTAAGAGAATTTAACATTTTCAACCATATAAAACACAACAATTAATTAATGAATTATATATTTTATGTATTTCCAATCATTTTGAAATAACACCTAAAAATATAAAATTATTTTTAAAACAAAGGAATTGTACAAATTTGATATTTTACTATCAATTTTTAAACAAAATATACAATATTGATTTTGAATTAAATAATGAAGATAAAGAAAAAATTACACTATTTTTTAATAAATATTTATGTTTTAAGAAAAGTAATATATCATACAAAAAATTATTACCTATGATTTTTAAATACTTAAATATGGATTTTTGTATAAAACCTAATTATGATAATGACTTTTTAACATATCTATCACAAACAAGTTTGTGATATTTTTTCCTATATAAATGGATCTGCTAGAAGAAATTAATAGTATTGGAGAATTAAAATTTAAAGAATATAAACCATTAAAAAGTTTAAATTTAAATGAAAAATATAAAATGAAAAATTTGAAAGAATTTAAGATAAATATGGATATACTATTATTGTTGAATTAGAAAAATGTAAAGTACATTTACCAAAAAGATTTACTAATGTAATTGATGATAAATCGATTAAAGAATTAAATAAAAAAGATTTACATTTAATTGTCACTGATATTAAGACTTTTGATGATAAAGAAAACTGCTTTAGTTAAATTTGAATAAAATTTTATTGATACCTTATAATTTTACTTGTTTAAAAAAATTCAAATTTTATTGAAAAAATACTCTAGAAAACTTAAATTGACTTATGAAAAGTCGACTATTGAAAAAATGCTTATAAAATGTGATAATTTTACTTGTTTTTAAAAAAATTTTATTTTGTAGAAGATTTTAGGCATATTTGTTAAAAATTTCATTAAAATTGCATATTTTTATGATAATTTGACAAAAGCTGAAAATTGGCCAAAAAGTGGCAAAAATATTGCATAATTGTATTAAAAAACTGTGAAATTTGTTTGATTTTTGATTGTCTCCAAAAGTGAGCCAGAACCAACATGATACTATCTACTTATATATATATATATATATATATATATATATATATATATATATTATATAAAATATATATATATTATATAACATTTTTATTATAAGATATATATATATTATATATATCTTATAATAAAATGTTTACAACTGAAAACTATTTCATTGTGGGATAAGTATAAGGACTATTTGATTGTGCTCTTGCTGTTAGTCAAACATTTCCTACATTTTTATTGATGTATAAGTATAAGTCCAACTTTAAATTAATAAACAGCTCCAATATGTCATTAAAATGAATACAATTATAAGAGTGTTAAATAAAAGATCCAACTATCAAACCAAATGAAACTAGGCTATAACTGTAACATTATTAGGTACCTTCGTCTTCGTTGTATAATTTTTTATTTGTATATATGTCAATCGGTTTATAGGATGTGTAATAACTTTGAATCAACCTACAAGAACATCTGCTTTGAAAATAAATTCCGCTTTAAGTTTGAGTGTGGAAAATTTATTTGATACAGATTTTCTAATCTGATTAAAGGAATCTTGTATTCCTTGTTTTTCCTACTTGAAAAGAACATTCATTATTTCTTCTTATTTAAATGCATCATAGATTAAATAATTGCAATGTTTTTAATAAAGCATGTTATAATTTTTACTGTTTGATTATGGATCCCGGTACCTCCATCAGCCTCTAGTTGACCAGATGATATTTAAGTTGTCCTTGATGTTGGGGGAAGCCAGGGGTGTTTAGGGTTTCCCTGACATTAGCTGAATTTGAAAAGTTCTTTCAATGAATAAGATTTGTCTACCAATAATTTTTATAAATTAAATTAAATAGTGACTATGATATGTCTATAAAATTGTTTTTTTTTTTAAGAGAAATGAAACTTTTCACTAAGCCTTTTGAGCCCTGTCGGCCTGTCCCACCCTCGGACTAACTATAAACTAAGTATAAAGGTCCCACCTTGGACACTATAAAATAGTATGAATCATTTTAATGTAGAATTTAAAATTAGTTATTTATTTCGAAGGAATACTTCACTGGTAACTAAAACTCTTGTATATAAATATCGTTCCTATATCTAGACTAAAAGATATTTAATTTATTTTTTATGAAACCAAACTTAATACCTGAATGGTATCCAAAACATTAATTTGTATTGAGGTGTTTTTTTGTATTTATTCTAATTTATAATTAAATCAATTTTAAGACAAAGAGGATTTAGATGTTCCCCATAGAAGAAGAATATAAAATACATATCCGTGAAAATATATTACATAAAATGTTGCTCTAAGAATCAGAATCTGTAAAAAATATTTAAACCTAAACATCTATAAATAAAATCCTGTCATATGTTTATTAAGTTTTATTATTAGTTTTTCCTAATTCTTGAACACAATTATTAACATATTTATAATTTTTTTAATACTTTAAAAGAATGTAATATTTTACATTTATTATAAATTTGGACGTAGGGTTTAATACCACAAAAAATCTTTTGCAAAAGTATGTGGTTCGTGCAGGTAAATTATTGAATATCGTTCCCATATGTTCAAATATTCATCGTGTCAGCAATGAAGATAGTCGTCAAACTGTTTGCATTTATCTATTTATTTCCATTTGATTGTGTAGTAATTTCAATTCACAAATCTATAACAGCCAAATAACAAACTATATCAACTTGCATGTCAAAATCAAATTTTATTTTACTTTGGTATTTTTGCTATGCATTATGTACTTTATTGTTTAAACATAAAATTTAATAAATTTTATTTTAAGATGTGTATAAAGATGGAGGTCAAATTAAATAGTTCCCATTGAAATAAGGTTTACAAGCTTTACTTCTAATAGCTCTTTTTGTTAAAAGAAACTATAATAGTGTTTGATTTGATACCTAGTAATCAATATTTGTTCATCCAGATGAATAAATTGGCCAATCGTTTTAAAAGTTTATAAACGTGATCAAATGTAACTTGAACAAACAACATACGACTTTACATTTCAAATACATTTTTTTAATTACTGTATTCTGCAATGCAACTCAGTTATTATACAAGAAGATACACAAGTACTGCAGTGTATTGGCAATGCAGTGTAGTATACCTGTGATTTTAGACAGTGTTAAAGTGTCTTGAATTATAAAAAAGTATATACTAAACCAACATATTTAACTCGCCCTTAAACTCGTTTCAACTAGCTACCACGAATTTTAAGCATCCGTTCAATTATTAATTAAATATCAACATTTCATAATATTTAATGACGTTATCATACTACAAAAATTATAAAGTAATTGCAGAATGGTTTAATGAAACCAGAGTCGAATTCAAATAATTTGTACTATTTTAATTGTCATCAAAATTTTACTATGTACCACATATTTATCAATCGTCTTTAAAATCTTTTTTTCAAAATTGAAATTGCCAAACACTAGTACTAGACTAATAATTTGTGACATGAATTTACTGATTTAACATTTCAAAATGTCATAGTAATACTGAACGCATTAAAATTTAATTTTATAGTTTGCCAAATTTAAATTTTAATAGATAGTTTACTGTCATAATAAACAACTTTGTCGTGAGCACAAAAGAATAATGTTTTGTGTCTGAAGAAACATTCATCTTCAACATCTTCCGGAAACATGTTTAATATTGGCAAGGTTTATTGGTCATTTTATTTGTTATTTATTATAAAAATATTTATGAAACTGTAAAAATGTAAGTAGGCCTCAGGAGAGTATAACCCAGCCCTCTGATTGGTCGAGAGCTGGTCACGTGACCGATGACGTCATCAGTTCCTGTGCTCTGATTGGTCGAGAGGTGGTCACGTGACTGATTAGGCCACGCCCCTTTTCCAAGATGGCGGCTGTTTTGGCGGGAAATTTCCAAACCTAACTTTTGACCACGTGTTCTAACCTCACTTTTACCGCATGTTAGTTCATTTCTAACCTAACAAGAATTATAGTCCACCATTAATTAAATTTTTATGAATAAAATTTATACATGGTGAGGTCAGGATTCGAACCCGGCCCGCTGGAGCGTGAGTTGCGAGCTTTACCTCTTAGCCACCGATGTACTTGTTTGATGGTGGCGGAAATGTGTCTGATAACGCGGTGTTTGCGATGGCGCGTTATTTAACAAATTAATGAAAAGAATGAAATAGCGCTATCAGTATTCGTTAACCTCTGTAACCTTTGATAGCGGCAATCGCTAAACAATGGGAAAACTGCCCTTTATGACCTTAGATAAAGATAACTATGGATAAGTGTGCAAAGTGTTTGTCAGTTTATCCAGTTGAACTTTCCTGGTATACTGTACGTTCCGCAACCAACTTGCGCCTACAGTCCGTTCATGTTTCTATTGGACACTTTCGGTTTTTGTATCTCCCCCATTTATACTTCCACAGGGTTGTAACTTGGTATAGGGGTGTACATACAACATATAATTTTTATAAACTACCCTCTGGGGGTGAACTACCCCTGGAACAACCCCTAACTTAAAAAGTGCAAAATATCATCATAATCGTTTGAGACCCTTAATTCTAGCGTTATTAACATTGAATTGCATGAAAATACCCAGTTTTTCGATGGGGCTCTTTCAACCCTTAACTGTTTTACACCTATTGCTCAGGTGTTTGAAGGCTGAGGTAAACCAGATTCGGGTTGTAGGTATGTGTACTCTATGTAACTCTTTCAACCAAGTTTAACCATCATCCCTTATATTTTTTAAATCAACCCCTATGGGTTTTCTCCCATAACATGCTTACCATTAGAGCAACAATTCTGAAACATGGTGTGTAGTTAGATACTAGTGTCTAGTATATGGCCTTACCTGTTGTTTTGTCGCCAGAGTGTATCACGTGTCCGCAAGATGGCGGCGCCCATGTATTTTCGCGCCAATTTCATGCAGTTTGATATTTCTCCGCTAGAGTGGTTGGCGCAATGGCCTACGTGACCGGCTGCGTGTTCCATTTCTGGATCGCAATGGCCTACGTGACCGCATGAACGTTACCGGCCACGTGTTCCATTTCTGGACCACTTTGGCCTACGTGACCGTATGAACGTCACCGACCGCATGTTCCATTTCTGTACCGATGGCGCAATGGCCTACGTGACCGCTTGAAGGTGGTCGTGGGCCACTACATGGGATGACGTAATTGTGCAAAATTTTGGCTCAGCGTTTCCACACCACCCAAGGGGTAGGAGCCTCGGCGCGTTCTTTTTGTTAACCCAGAGCATCCCCTGGAGGCCTAACCTCTGGGGTAGACCATCGCAGTCTACGGTGCATCCCGTGGGGGCTCAGCGTTTCCACACCACCCAAGGGGTAGGAGCCTTGGCGCGTTCTTTTTGTTAACCCAGAGCATCCCCTGGAGGCCTAACCTCTGGGGTAGACCATCGCAGTCTACGGTGCATCCCGTGGGGGCTCAGCGTTTCCACACCACCCAAGGGGTAGGAGCCTCGGCGCGTTCTTTTTGTTAACCCAGAGCATCCCCTGGAGGCCTAACCTCTGGGGTAGACTGCCCCATCCATCGCAGTCTACGGTGGTAGCCACTCCATAACAAATATTGCTACCTCCCATTATTTTTTTCTCCTCCGCTAATCCGTTCAAAGGTCATCAGGTCATTTACTAAGACAGAGTCTGTTCATTTTAACCATTGACATTTTATTTACTAAGATTAACGGAGGGGTTTTATATTTTTTTAATGTTTTTGGTGTGGATTGTGGTGATGTCTACCGGCTCATTCAGAGGTTTACGAGCCTTTTTGTCAGCCGCGCCAGGGACCTCAGGACCGTTCCAAGGAGTAGCCCGAACCCTCCTCGGGTCGGGGCGCCTCAGTTTACTAGGCCCTTAGGGTCGTTCCAAGGAGTAGCCCGAATCCTCCTCGGATCGGGGCGCCTCAATTTACTAGACCCTCACACACACACACCGATGGGAAACACAATGTTTTACGGTTTTTAGGCCAACCATCATGCTCACTCCTGGACTTATGGGTTTTACGCCTGCCTGTTGAGTGGCTTCCTCGGTAACATTCACCATAATCCACAGTTTTAATCAAAATATTTTTTATGTTCATCTAGAAATCTACCACTTACATCTTGATATAAGGCTACATAGTCCCAATCGACTTTATTAGCAAAGTCACGGATAAATTGTTCGGATAATGTTTGATATTTACATAGGATATACCAGCAATTTTCAAAATTCGGGACCATCTCTCTTAGGAATTCTTCAGAGAATTTAGTGCGTTTCAAAACCTTGGCCCAATTGACTCTATGCGCATAGATCCGCAACATATCGATGGAGAAATCATAATGAGAGGATAAAAGATCCCAGTTCATGAACCGATCAAACTTCATGACAAAGTTGTCAGTCAAGACCCCGGCGGGTTCTTTGGGCTCTACCGAGAGAAGATTCCATACAAATGTTGCCATGACGGAAGCTGAACATAGACTGAATCAGCGAGTTAAGCTCTTGTACCTTTTATGCGCTGCGTAAAGTGCACATCTGTCAAAGCCCCCAGCGTGTTGGGGTAGGAGAAAATATAAATATTTAATAGGTTCCTCGCTTCCGTCATATTCCAAGATGTTTGGATGAAAACGTCTTAAAAACTTTACTTTTTCCAAACCTTTAGTGTAGATGATGTCAAACGGATCGCATAAAGTACGTATTAAATTTTCATCATATTTAATTTTGCCGTCACACCATCGGATTTGGTGATGGTGACGTGTGAGCCATCGCGCAGTACGCTGCATCTTTTCATTTAAATTTTGAATGCTGTAAAGGGGGCGAAATACTAAATGGCTGCATATTGAATCACCGACGATGACAAACTCTTTTATAATAAACTTGTTATTGTTATTTTTAAAAGCTTGGAATTCAACTACTGCTATTGTAGAAGGGCCAACGTCTGTATATTTGCAGCTCATTGAAAAAGTATGTTGATAAGTGTTGCGGAAGATTACTGTCAACGTCTACAGTGTCTTTGTCTATTTTTAACACTTCCGCTATAAATTCTTTTATAGCAGGTTCGTGAAGGGACACGTCAGCCAGACGGATGTAGATCAAAGGAAGGCTATTTATAAACTGAATCCACTCCGAGCTGTTGAGCGCTAAAGTATGCTCCCCATCGTGCAGGAACACGTGTTGTTTGCCAAATACAGTATTGACTTTGATGCCTTCACCGCTACCCAAAATATAATTGAATTTTTTTCTCTCTTCTACGGCTACAGTGACATTGTTAAAATTGGAAATGCCAAATTGATTGAAAACATCGTGGGGCCAGTAAACACACCCCCTTTTCCCCTTAAATAAAACTCCCAAACTGTTATTTCTGTTTTTAACGATCCCCGTTATGACACATTTAGTTAGTTCGTGATCGAGAAAGTGGGTTGTTTTTAAAAATACCCCGGTTAATATGTTAATGGGTTCTTTGGGCTTAGGAATTACCTGGATGAGATCCTCACTTGACGACTCCATCTCCACAACTGACCATTTTACAGCAGCTGCCCCTCTTCATCTGAAAACTCTTCTTCTTCCTCATCTTCGGAATAATCGTATTCGGTACGCCACTTTACTACTATTTTATCAGCCCCAGCGGAAATATTAAACAAACCTTCTTCATTTTCCCCATTATAGCAGTTGACGTAATCTCTTTTAATGAAAACCCCACCGTTATAATATTTAACCTTGACCCAACCGTGGAAACCCATGTTAACGCTACGATGACAGGCGATCGACGGACACGTTTCATTTATATAGTCATTTTATTTACGGTGCCAGTGAGAAGTGAGTATGTCATGTGACAGTCGTGTAAGAAAAGACAGTATGCCGTAGTATCTGCATCCACGTTGTCCTTGGTTTCAAAATCAATTCGAACATCTACAGGTCCAGACTTGATTGTATCGTTTTGTTTGGAACAATCGATTACGTATAGAGGGGTCTCAGTTTTAAATTTGTCCAGCTCGACCGTCGGGGTTGAGTTCCTATTGTAATAACTATTTTGAAATCGATAAAACATCTCATAAAATATGGACGTGTCACCGTGGATGTTATCGTAGGAAAAATATTGCGAGTTTAAGAATAGTTTCACGTTTTGTAGACCGCAAGAGTCAAACGATGACATGTTCTTTTTTAAATCATTTTTCCTCCCTGTTTGAAAAGCCAATATCGCGTAACGAGGCTTCTCGAGCTGGGACGATGATTTCACAGTCCACGAATGTATTTTGGATGCATTTAAAGTGGGATATTCGTGTATCTCCCAAGAGCGAAACGGTAGATGTATTTTTGTATCTTTTTCAATCATTTTAAAAAGTTTGAGTTTATACGCATCAGACACATACGGTTTATGGATATGGAATTCCATTCCAGTGACTACATCACTGTATTCAACGCTATTTTCTATGTCCAACATTTTGAACCTTGAATCCCAGAGAGCGTAAAAATTTAACGTTTGCCGATGTTAACCTTACGGTGTTCGCACTCCTACTGACCTTAACCGTGTTTGTAACCTCCCTAAATACAAGCCCCATCCTTCCGTCTTATATGTAGTCTGACAGAGAGTGCCTCGTTTCTTAAATTTATTCTCTCACCGTTTTGGTCCTTTAGACAGATTGTAACGTTGTTTATCCTCTTGACGTTCACAGGTAAATAAATTATTGTGTTGGGTATCTCCACAATTTTATACCCCGGACCGACGTTCGGGTAGAACTCGTGGATCACATGGCCCTCTTCACCGTTGTTGTACGATCCTCGAACGATATTACACTCTACGCGTATCACATCAACTTTCATAATATTGACTGGCCTATCAGATATATGCTTTACTCCTGGAGATAGCTGTCTACTATTGAATCCCAGCAGCGAAGCGATAGTTTCTTCCTTCGTAAAATCGATTTCTTTTTTACACTCAATTTCAGCCTTTAGCGTATTATTATTCCTTTTTAAACTTAATCCCAAGTCGTCTCCGGTTTTCTCCTTTAATAATGTTTCCAAGTCTTCAATTTCGTATGCCCCCTCGTCTATCGTGACACATTCATTTGTCCCATAGTAAAATTTGTCATTTAAACCCTTTTCGATATTTGGAATTGAATGGTAGGTCATCAAGTCAATTAGACCGATCTCCCACTCACCCTGGCTCACGTCCACTGTAGGAAAATAATCTTTCGAGAGGAAAGAACCTCTACCGTTTAAGCAAAACATTGTCGCAAAGAAACTTTAAGCACAAGTGTCCGCACACGACTGAGTTGAAATTTTGTTCTCGCTTGTAGTTATAGTAAATTTCACAATCACCAAAATATCGTAACAGCTCCACTGGAGGCCTGAGGTTACCGAAACTATCATAATAAAATACTTTACGACCAAGTTTTCTGTAGCATACCCAGTGCGTACCACCCCCACTACTAGAGTCCAAATTTACAATAGCAGATTCGTACCGTCTGACAGACTGTGGCAGAGCGGCTCTCATATAAATTCCCCTAAAATTTGGTATTTTTAGCTCTTTGGCGTAGTAAAATAAATCGTAGTTTGTTAAAGGTTTTATTGGGATCGACATTTTTTTTAGTCACCTTTGGCTTTTTCTTACCACCTCCTCGCTTTGGGTAAGGTCTTAGGTATAACCCTTTGCCCTGCGTCTTGCGTTTGGCTTTAGGCTTCTTAGATGCCTTTTTACCCCCACCAAATTTTGTTTTAGCTTTCATGGCTGTTGTTACAGCCCAAGCAGCTGCTTTTTCCCCAACAGAAGCGTCGGACGCCTTAAATCTTCGCCAGGCGCGCTCAGCCAACTCTTTGTCCGCCTGTCTTCTACGCACGTTATCGCTATATTTTGAATAAGCAATATCGTGAATTTTGCACGCTTCGTCGAGACCGTTCACACCCTTATCACCTTGAGCTAACCTTTTCTGTAGCCTGGTCCCAGGACCACAGTAATTATACCCCGGGAGATGTGCTTCAAAAGGTAACAAGTCAATAGCTTTGTTAACTACAGAGGAGATGATACCACCACCTCGTACGACCGCTTGACCGCGTCTGACCGATCTTGCTTTGCGCCCTGCCATTTTAATACTGATGACGTGCCGATGTCATGTCTAGTTAAATACCTACAGAGAGCGTGGTGCACAGGGCGTGCACTTAATCCCAACTTTTTCTAGTTTCACAATATTTTTTAAAAATACACGTACAAAACTCGTTGTGAGGACAGTCATCGCAATATGTATCTATAACAGCGTGAGGGGGAAATTTAACACATTGCAAAGAACAACATGTATAAAAATGCTCCAATTTATACAATTTTAGTACTCTTTCCTTAGGCTGCATGCAGTCTTCTATATAAGTCTTACACCTACAACGACAATAACCAAAGTTATTACATACTCTGTGAGCAATCCCGTCTACCCGGCTTTTCGGTAGTATAAAACACTTTTTATCGCAACAGTACTGTTCCATCGTCGATGTTCACCGCAAGACTTCACACTAACGACTGACGATTTAGGAGCCTCCACCTAGCCTCCTTGCCCTCTCCTCCGCAGTTTCGAGAATCCCTGGTTGGTTTACCAGCTCTGACGCATCAATAGTTATTTCGTCATTGAACAAATCATCCCACGAGGTCAACTCTTGCACAACTTCAGTTTTCCAATCTTTTTCGTCATGTAAACCAGCCCTGGCTCCATCTTTCGCTTTTAATTGCTTGTATATCGAGTATGCCAGTTCGGCAAGGGCTTCTTTAAGGTACTCTTTATTTTCAGCGTCAGTCAGTCCTTGAGGCTTTTTTAGCTTTCTAATCCGATTATTCCCAGCATTCCAATGAGGTTCCTCTGTCCCTCATTTTATAGAATCTTTATGCACCCACGAGTCATGTGACCTATCAAAACCCAACCAACGTACTAAAACTTTGTCACCCTTGCGTCTTAACACTTTTTCAACAAGGTACACGTTGCCAGTTTTTGAGGGATTTAGCTCTTGTTCGTAAAACCCACCTTTTAATATATCACCCTTGTAGTCTTGTAGAATGTAAGTAACAGGCTTTGTAGGTTTAATTGCGTATATTTTAAAAACTTCGTTCGTCCAATTAGGAAGGTAACCTTTTTTAAAAACCTTTTTATACTTACTTATCCTGACACTATCGCCCACTTTAAACTTTGGTTTATACTTGACCCCTTTAGACCGCTTATTAATTCTAGCCAGTATATCTTTTACATGTTTTGCCTCACGTCTTTTGGTTTCATACCAATCGTCCTATGTTTTGCATTATTATAGGATTTTACTATATCTGGTAATATATTTAACCATTCGTGAGTCCCCCTAGCTGTAAACTCTTTCCACATTCGTGATTTTAATGTTCGGTTTAGCCTTTCCACGATACTTGCTTTCATATCTGAAAACGTTGCATAATGATTTATGCTGTATTTTCTTATTAACACTTGAACATTTTTATTAAACCATTCCTTACCATCATCCGTTTGAAATTTTTTCATTTTGTGCTTTGCTAAGATAGGTTCTAAAGCTTTGGCCACTTCAACACCCGTCTTATTTTTTATCGGAACTGCAAAAGCATATTTGGTAAAACAATTAATCATCGTCATAATGTATTTGAAACCATTGTTTATTCGAGCATAAGGCTGCATCTCAACTAAATCCGCTTGATAGAGATCATTAATCCCTTTAAGGGTAACTTGTCGCCGAGGATATCTTCTACGCGCCTGTTTATGCAATTCTTCAGCTATTGTATTTCTGACATTCATTATTATAATGATAGACTAAGAGGACTTTTCATCAATTTATATTTACCCACCCCTGGGATTCTGCGGCCCCTACCACCGCCGCAGACTGTGACGATCTCCAAAAACAAACTGTCGCCTCCGTTCCCCTCTGAGCTTATGGGTTTTCTTGGCTCGGATCAGCGGTCCAGCTTGTTCTATATTTACATAGGTTTATGTAACGATTACAAAATTCATCAGCATGTGTATAACATTTTCTGCAATGGAGAATATTTTCAAGATGGAACTTGACACATCCTTGGGGACAGCAGGTGTGGAAAAACTTTGACTTGTACACTTTCAATAATTTAAGTTCAGGGCTCGGCAGTTGGTAGGTTTTACAACGACAAATGCAAAAACTAAAATGCTCACAAGTTCTACATGCGATTCCGTCAACCTGCATTGTAGGTATTACAGAACATTTCGCCTCACAAAAGTAGGTATCCATCGTGTAGATGCTTATAGTCTGGCTCTGCAGAGGAAACTAATGCGTGCGTTACAAAATCGATTTATATATCAGACTAACAACCAATACTTTTTTGACCCCCCGGGATTCTGCGGCTCCTACCACCGCCGCAGACTGTGACGACCTCCAAAAACAAACTAGTTGTCGCCTCCACTTTCCCCCTTGATATCCCCCAAAGATCACCGATGCGTGACCGATGATCGTTTGTGGAATACCCATACAGCCCCTGCCTTCGCTGCATGCCGTGGTGAGCTACCTCACCTCCCTTCTGACCGTAGGGGCCGTCAGCAACCATAGTTGCCGGTGACCTGGCCTAAGATCAGGAATGTCCGTCAAAGTGTACCAACACAACGTTTCAAAGGATTTAAGGGTCGTTCCAAAGAGTCACTCGGGTTTGAGCTACTCAGTCGACTAGACCCCACAACATTCACACACACATTCTCACCGACAAAGTCATTGCCTGTTCCGTTCAGTATATTTGACTCGCTCCATACATGGTTTACGGGCTTTTTAGTTCCACGCCAGGGACCTTCATTCACACCGGGCTTTTCGAAGGAGAAACCTAAACTCTCCTCAGGTCAGGGCATCTCAATCTACTAAACCCTTAGTTTGTGGCGGTCGTGGGGAACACAATGTTTTATTGTTTTTAGGCAAACTCACTCATCTGCCAGGACTTACCAGGGGCTAACCCAGCCTTGACAGGTGACCTCTCCTTTGACACACACTCACACATTCACACCATTCATTCAAACATTCTCACAAACAAAGTCATCAACCGAACTTCCCAGTGCAAATGACTCGATCCACACATGGTTTACGGGCTTTTTATTTCCACGCCAGTGACCTTCATTCGTTCGTATATCCCAGTGAAACGTCGTGATGGTATTATCTTTTAAAATATATGGAATAGCCACAAAAGAGAGCAACTCGAATGATGGCTATAAGGTTATGGAATGAGGTTATAGAGTGCTCTCTTATAAATAAACCGTGCCAATTAGTGTTTCGTTATCAGCAACCTCAGAGGCAATTCTAAGTTTCTGTCTTAACGATGGCGATATGAGGTGAAAGAGCGAATGAAAAATACCTTACGCTGAGTTATCAGATTAATGGGAACAATCTGGATAAGATTTTAGGCCAACCTTGGTTTTTTAAAGCCAAAAGGTAAAGTATCAAAGGGTCCTTCATGTCTCCTCTTGGGCCCTGTGACCCTGAAAAATTTCTTCTCCTTGGTAGTGATTACGTTTTTGTCCTTGGTTCTCCTAATTCTGTTCTCACAAGTTTCAACTGTCAATTTAGCCTCGCTTAAAACCATTTCTTTGAGTTGGGCAAAGTTCAACTTTTTTGACGGGTTAATATTTAGGGTCAACCCTTTAATTTTACACACTTCTACTAGGGCGTTTCTGTTTGTTGACCACACTAGGTAAGCGTATGTCTTTGGACCGCCGGAAACGAATTCAACAATGTAGGAGCCCGGTCCGTACTCTGCTAGCTCGTCTGTCATTTCTCCCAAGTAGTCACCAGTAGGGATCCTGTATAATCCGCTTTTATATATGTACAAAACACTATCTGTATCATAGTAGAGGACCTGTCCCCCAAGAGCTTCGAGGTGCTCATAGAGCTTAAGACGGGCCTGAGCCGTAGTGAAAGCGGCCAGGACAACATTAACCGTCCTCAACGACTCACCTATTTCCTCGATGTTCTGCCAGTTTACGAGGAGCACTTCTTCGTTCAACTCTCTAACAGTGTTGACTTGCACGCTGGGGTTCGTCATGAGGCTGAAGAACTCTTTGGGGTTTCGAATAAGTGAAGCCTTTGTTTGGTTTTCACGCTGGCCAAAGAACGAGTTCAGCATCAGCTTTGCCAAAGATCTCAACCCGCTGTTCTTTTCAATTTTGGCAATATCAAGACGGATACCCTCGTGATCGAAGTAGTCCTTGACATACTTTTCCTTATCTTCCTGCGAGGCACACCATGAAGGAAACCCTGACGCCTCTTGTTTAATCTTGAGGAATTTGTTTATGAAGTCAGTGAAGAGCCCTCCTCTTTCATAGGAAGCCATTTTGTACTCCCACATCTCGTACATATCAAGGATCACATATCCTTTGTCGACAGCTTTCCTGATTTCGTCCATTGTCCACGTACCGGTCAGGGCTCGTTGGTCACTACTGTGATCGCAGTCCATCTGGTTCATCTGTTCCCCGCAAGTGCGACACAATACAAACATAAGTTTGTTGTTCATTCTTGCTGGGAGAACAGGGTGGTACAAGTCAAGGGGTGGCAGTACTTTACACTTCATAATACCGTTGACTTTCAGTCCAAGCTCTCGGCAGGCCCGGTCCCCTACGTGTACGGTGGGATGTCCTAAGGGATAGTGACCTCTCTTACAGACATACGGGTACAAGGAACAAACGTCTACATACTGAATTGATTCCCCGTCACTGCATTTGTGGTACGTCTTCGCGTTCCCTGTTCTTCCTCCGAAGAAAGCGTTACGAGGCTCTAGGGGGAGAGAGTTCAGTATAGGCAGTGAATTCAAATAGGTAAGATTTTGGTTTCGTTTAATTTTATTGAATTCACATTCCCACATCTCGACAATTTCATAAGGGGTCTCAGAGAGTTTTTGAATTTTGGTTTTAGTTCGTTCATACCTGAGATGTAGGCTGTCGGAGGGATCCTCCTTCAGAGGTTCCTCTCGTTTGTAGGGGAAGCATTTAGGGCATTCGTGGTAGTAACACCCCTGGAATTCATAAATACGGTCCCCATCAAACCCATCGACTTTCATCCCGGAAACTTTAGCTTCTCTCCCCCGCCCAGCGTGCTGAATTGTGACACTTCGTTGGTCTTCCTCCCAGGTCAACCACTGCAATGCAATGGCCGACTGATTGTCGACCATTCGATACCCATTCTTTGGAATGAGGCCAATTGTATTGGGTTTCAAAAAGTTACGCCTGAACGCTAAATTACAAGCGCTCGCGATCGTAACAGACTCTAAGAAAGGCTCGACCCTGCATTCCTGCAAGAAGAGCGCTCTGAATTTAATGCACGCTTGGGCCAAAATTTCAACATCAGACAAACAGTATTCGATGATTTCTTTTTTAAAGTCAAAGACGTAATTTTGACGCACCTGTTCGTCGTGCCAATTTTCAAAGTCTTTGTAGGTCTTCTCAAACATGGTGTCAGGGCAGTAGAATTCCTTAGCAGGAATAGGACCTACGTAGTTTTGATTCTCAAAGGTGTTGAACAGATGCGGGAAGTAGCCTTTCTTTTTCTCCGGAGGAAGATCAAATGCTTTCGGCAGGGCAGATAGTGCCATAGGGAAGTAGTTTAACGAATCAATAAAGCGTACGTTGTCTACTTCCATCAAGATCACTTTTGTTCCACGCATGATTAATTCAGGAGTGAATTTAGTGTTTTCAATCATGTGTTTCAATATAAATTGAAAATCAAAACCTTGACCGTTGTGGGCGATTACGCAAACGTTTTTGAAGTTTTTGCGCGCTTCCATTACATAGTCCACAAATGCAGTGACGGGGTCTTTCCTGAAAATCTTGGTGCGGTCAGTACATGTGTCACAATGTTGCCCTTCTATGCACTTCCAGCAATATTGCTGGGAGACGCATAGATTAGCAAAGTGAAGTTTGGACTCGGGATCATTGGCCAGGGGTTCGTCTTGACGCGTTTCTAAATCAAAAAATATGTACAAGGCATCCTTGGTTTTGGGGGGAGACTTGTCAACCTTCATAAAACACTGGTGGTCAGGAGCCAGGAATTCCCTGCAAATGACACAAAAAACTTCCCCGCAGACGTGATTTGACTTCCTGTTTAGCAAGTTAACAACTTTTCCACAGTCCATGCATTTTCTGATTGATTTACACCTTTCGCTTTTGTGTGCTAACAAACAAATTTCATTTTTGTACTTCATATTACACTCAGTGCATGTTATGCCCCCGTTTTGCTCTGTGCAGGGTGGGGAGACAGTCTGGCAGGCGGGGCAAATGCTGGTACACCTGTGGCCCCCTTTATTACTGTATGGGACATGGCAGGCTTCGCAAAAGTGTGCGCAGGCAAAGGCGGCAGTAAGGGATGTTATGACATTGAAATGACCGTTGTGGAAAAGTAGATTGATTTTGAACTGGGTGTCAGGGTTATTTCCTTCAAAGTACACATCCCGACCTTTCCTGTCATAATTATAGACGGTTATCTTATACTTCTTAAGGTGATCTTGAAATTTTACCAATTCTTGGATACCCGCCCCCTCTTCAGGTATTTCCACCCTGGCCTTTTGCATAAGTTTTTTCGCCTTGTTAAGCTGTCTGTTCCGTCTATCTTGACGAATGGCCAGAAACTCAGCACTTCCTTTAGCCTTAGCTTTAGCCACAACGATTGCTCTGGGCAGGCAGAGCCGGTCTTTGTTATTTATTGCAACGATGCCCTGCCGTTTGTGACATTCTTCATTGAATGTGTTGAACATACCCGGGCGGATCCTACCGGAGCCTACTGGGAGATTGAGGCGAGTACATTCGACCTGGAAGGTGTCTGCCGAGGTGATGGAGTCGGCGTTACTTTGAACGATACCCCCGAAAATTTCCCACAACACATCACCATCGACCTCGGAGACCGGCCGGAAAGCTACATACCCTGGCTCCTTGTTTTTTAAATTAAGGCTGCGTAAGGTGAACCCGAGCTCATCCCCTTCCGAAGCGTCAACTTTCATTTTTTCCACGAGGCTGGAAAACCCCCCTCTGAGCCAATCGATCTCGGACATTCCCTCCGGCGGAGTGTTAAATTTAAAAGTGGTCTTATAACCGTACACCCTGAATCGCCTGACATACGTTTCACTGGTGTTGACAACGTTTACATGGTCCATGTCATTATTGACATTTTCGGTGTCAACGACGTTTTCCATCTTATTACAAATTACACTAGGCGCAAGACACAATAAAATGCTAAGCGAGAGGTAGATAGCAATAAAAGGATAGAAATATATAGAACTAAAACTGTGAAACAGAACTGGAGTCAAGTATATATTTTGCAAGAGCTAGGAAAACCTATCTGTCTAGAGAGAGAGAGGCGGCTGAGAACTGAATGAGGAATATTCTTTCGTCGACTTATAAACCAGTGACCTTTTTGACCTTAGAGATATAATTTAAATTCAAAACTAAAACGATCGTTAACAGTCAACTGATGCGGAGGTATAATATATTTAACAAACTAATGAAAAGAATGAAATAGCGCTATCAGTATTCATTAACCTCTGTAACCTTTGATAGCGGCAATCGCTAAACAACAGGAAAACTGCCCTTTATGACCTCAGATAAAGATAACTATAGATAAGTGTGCAAAGCGTTTGTCAGTTTATCCAGTTGAACTTTCCTGGTATACTGTACGTTCCACAACCAACTTGCGCCTACAGCCCGTTCATGTTTCTATTGGACACTTTCGGTTTTTGTATCTCCCCCATTTATACTTCCACAGGGTTGTAACTTGGTAGAAGGGTGCACATACAACATATAATTTTTATAAACTACCCTCTGGGGGTGAACTACCCCTGGAACAACCCCTAACTTAAAAAGTGCAAAATATCATCATAATCATTTGAGACCCTTAATTCTAGCGTTATCAACATTGAATCGCATGAAAATACCCCGTTTTTCGATCAAGAATCAAGAATCATTTATTAATCCAAAAGACATAATACATGTATTGGTGCGTCAACAGTTTCAACATGTTCTGAAAGATACATTGAGTCATTTCATTAAATTGTCTAAATATAGTCTACTAGGCCTACGAGAGAAAATGATATAAAGAAGGTAGGCAGTGGGCGGTGAGGACATAATTGGATCATATCAAGTAAAAATAAATAAATAAAATCACATAAAATTGAGAAAAAAAACACACACACAGCAAACAGAACAAAAATCAGTACAAATGCAAACTCTACTTACATTAAGATGTCCTTTGAAGGGGTATCTAAAAACTCCCTGAGGTCATAGAAGGGGTGATCAAGCAACCACTGCAATATTTTTCTTTTAAAGGTTTTAAAAGGCTGCTGCTTGATTTCCATTGGCAACTTATTTAAACATTTTAATCCCAACATTCTATAATTTGACTTTGACTTTTCTAATCTTACAAAGGGTACATCAATTTTTCCTTTATTTCTAGTGTCAAAATTATGAAAGTCGCCTCTAACACAGTGAGAGTTGTAATTCTTAAAACTAGTTAACAGGATATTAAATATATATAAATTAACAACAGTTAAAATCTTAAGGTTAATAAAAAGTGGGCGGCAGTGGTCTTGGGTATTTGCTTTTGCCATGATTCTGATGACCTTTTTTTGAATTATAAGTACATCTTTTATGTGAGAGCCATTGCCCCAGAAAATTATTCCATAGCTGAGAGCAGATTGAAACAGAGCAAAGTAAGCAGTCTTAATGTAATTAACAGGGATTGCATCACTAAGTCTACGGAACAAAAAAGTTAATCTGCTAAGTTTGGTACATAATTGCTGAATGTGATGATACCAGGTGAGTTGTTGGTCCATGAAGACTCCCAAGAATTTGACTGCATTTACTGGGTTAGTGTCCTGCACTTCCGGGATTTGTCTAAGCCCAAAAATGACAGTCTGTGTCTTCTCATTATTGAGCATGAAACTGTTTGCTGAGAACCAGTCTGCAGCATCTTTGAGAGAGAGTTTAGCAGCTCCCTCAAGCTCAACGAAGTTATCGTTACAAGACAGCAGAGTGGTATCATCAGCATATAAATATGACTTCGAGTTCAAACAAGAGGGTAAGTCATTTATCGCTATCAGGAACAAGAGGGGCCCAAGGACAGAGCCTTGTGGGACCCCACAGTTGCTTGTGCGAACTTTCGACCATTCACCCCCAGTGTAAACCGCCTGTCTTCGGTTTGATAGATAAGTTTGGAAAAGATTTAAAGCTGAGTTTTTTATCCCATAAAATTCCAACTTATGAAGCAAGATACCATGGTCGACACAATCAAAGGCCTTACTTAAATCAATAAAGGTAGCCCAGGCAAAACTCCTATTTTCAAAGGCCTCTAAGATGTCCTGAACCATGGCACCTATTGCATTCACAGTGGACTGTCCATTTCTAAAACCAAATTGGTGATTGTTAAAAAGAGAAAGAGATTCAAAATAATCGCTGACCTGATTGAAAATGACATGTTCCAGTACCTTGGACAGAACAGGTACTAGGCATATTGGCCGATAGTTGCCTGGGCAAGTTTTATCACCTTTTTTGAAAATTGGACAAATTTTTGAGATTTTGAAACATTCTGGGAAAATTCCCTCCAGAACACAAACGTTTATACAATAAGTTAGGGGTGAAACAATATCGTCCGCTATGTTTTTAACCAACCAGTTTGAAAAGTCATAAATGTCTTTGGTTTTTGAGTTTTTCATTTTTGCTATGATTGACAAAACATCTTGACAGGATACAGGTGTAAAGTTAAAAAGGTGCTGGTTCACTGGGACATGATTGAGAAAAATATCAAAGGTGACATTGGGTTTCTTAATACTATCCTTGATAGCAGTGACAGATTCAATAAAAAATTTATTTAACATGTCAGGATGAATTGGGACATTGGGTGTATTACTATTGGACTGTGAATTCTGCCTGATAATAGCCCAAGCAGTTTTACACTTATTGTTCGAATTATCTATTGTCAAAGCATTAAAATTAAGCTTGGCCTCCTTAACTGCCCTTCTATAGTTACATTTGATACTTTTATAGGCTAGTTCACATTGTTGGGTTTTAAAAAACTTAAAATTATCATAAGCTACTTTTACCTGTTCTTTGAGCCTGTAAAGATCCTCTGAGAACCAGGCATGGTTGTGCTTACCAGCCCTTCTGGGTTTTTGGTGAGACTTAACAAGAGGAAAACACTCTTCAAACACATGCATCAAACTTTCTACAAAAATGTCAAAAAAGTTACCTGGATTTCCGTGAAGTTGCCAATTCCGAAGGTCAAATTGTTCCTGCCAATTGAAAACCCTAATTTTGAATTTGAAAGTTTCCAAATTTTGGGGTGAGAAAATTCTCTTAAAAGTAGAGGTGTTTATCTTATCAGGCTCGCATGAACTCTCAAAAACAACTCTTAAAATAAGACCATCATGATCAGAGAAATGAAAAGGCACAGTTACACAACTTAAATTGTCTTTCTTGATATTAGAAAAGACGTTGTCGAGGCATGCATCTCCACGGGTTGGCTGGTCATTGTGGAAGTAGATATCAAACTGTCTGAGTAGATTGAGAAGCTCAGAGACTGACCTCTTTCTTGTTGTGACGTCGAACTGCGCATTTACATCGCCCCCGACAATTACTCTATAATTAGGCCATTTAGCAAATACATTTAGCAAAATTTTTTCAAGGTTTTCTAAGAAAACCCATTCATTGCTGTCCGGAGTACGGTAGACTGCAATCACAATAAGTTTGTGCATTTCAATTATGGTGGCACAAGCTTCCATATGTTTCTCGAGGCAATAAACACTTAAGTCTACAGGCCTACACTCAAAGTTTTGGCGAGCATAAATAAGAGTCCCACCTCTACTGTATGATTTCCTTGTGAAATTAGAAACTAGGTTAAAGCCTTTAAGACACTGGAAATCAATACCTGTCGAAGCTATCCAATGTTCGGTTAAACAGATCAAGTCACAGTTCTGCTGTATAGAGAAATCTTCCAGTAATGATAGTTTATTACTAAGTCCCTGGATGTTTAAAAAAAGTAAAGAAAGCACGCAAAACTTTGGAAAAAACATAGGCTTACTTACTTTGTTTGGTGTATTATCCATACTTAATTGGAGGTTTGTTGAGTCACTGAATCCACTAAAAAATTATCAGAGTCACTAGAAGACCCAGACCTAGGCCTAGACCTCATTGAGTCAACGTCAGAATTATTACTAGTTTTCCCTAGTCTTGGGGGGAAAAATTTACCAATTAATATACCTACTGGCCACAACTCAGGTTTCATAACCTCACTTTCCAAGTCCTCAGAGAGACCTATCTTGAAGGAGTTATAAGAGTCATGTCTAGTAGGAAGCTTCTCACAGATGAAATTTTTACTACCAATAGTTGATTCCAGGTGTTGTTTAATATCATCAGCTGTAGTTGTTGTTTGAAACCTGGTAACATAGACCCACGACTGTCGGTTGACAGCTCGAAGTTTGTTCTCGTTGTTTTTTCCAGCTACGAGTTTGGAAGGTTTGTATGTACTAGGTTTCTTTGAGTTAGTTGATTTCAGTTTTTTGTGATAGCAAACACGGGAGAAACCTTCATTGTCACTACTCCTACACTCAGGATCAGCACAAAGGTTATCCTTACCTGATTGACCAATAGGCTCAACTATGGTTTGTACTTTAGTAGGCTTAGCACCATTGTTACATGAGACAGTATTTACTTTTTGGTTATGGCTTGGATTCCTCCTCCTGTGAGTAGGAACATCCTTTTCCTTCGTAGCTGCAGCCTTCAGAGCATTAGCAAAAGTTTGCTCAGGACCACATTCCGTGCTTGTTGCTGCAGGTTTAGAGGCAGGCTGAATTATAACAGATTTGATTTGTTTTATATCACATACCAGATCTTCAATTATTTTAAGTAATTTTTCATTGTTAGCTTCAAGTTTTACTATTTTGTCACTCATCATTGCAATTACCGAGTCTGCCGGTTGTTCACTGTCGTCTGAGCGAGCTTTGCAACCATCCGCCAGATCGTCCTTACAAGCCGGGCAAAACCACATCACAAAGTTTTCTAGAGTACAAATACGATTATAATTTACTTTGGAGATGTGGAGGCATCTAATATGAAACCACGATTCACACTTGCCCTCACATTGTAGTCCACAATCACTCTCAGATACTACTTTTTAACACACACCACAAAGACAGTCGTCCTCATCGCCCGCCATCTTGTGACGTCAAAACGATCGGGGCTCATTTCAACCCCTAAATGTTTTACACCTATTGCTCAGGTATTTTAAGGCTGAGGTGAACCAGATTCGGGTTGAAGGTAGAGGCATGTGTACTCTACGTAATTTTTAACCAAGTTTAACCATCATCCCTTATTTTTTCTTTAACCAACCCCTATAAGTTTTCTCCCATAACACGCTCACCGTTTGAGCAAAAATTCTGAAACATGGTATGTAGTTAGGTACTAGTGTCTAGTATTTTATACAATCTAATTCAGGCCTCCAAGGTCAAATGTTACGTAATAAAACACGTTAGAAGTGGCCAAACTGAAAAAAATTCCTGCCATCTTGACTCACGCGGTGTTTGACACATGGTAAAAGTGAGGGTAGAAAACATGGTCAAAAGTTTGGAAATTTCCCTCCAAAACAGCCGTCATCTTGACTCACGTGGTAAAAGTGAGGTTAGAACACGTGGTCAAAAATTTGAAATTTCCCGCCAAAACAGCCGCCATCTTGGGGGCGTGGCCTAGTCCGCCATCTTGGAAAAGGGGCGTGGCCTAATCAGTCACGTGACCACCTCTCGACCAATCAGAGCACAGGAACTGATGACGTCATCGGTCACGTGACCAGCTCTCGACCAATCAGAGGGCTGGGTTATACTCTCCTGAGGTCTACTAATGTAATTTTTTTTTTTTGTAAAAAACTGTAGTTTATTTAATTTAAGAAAAACTTAATTGAAGACTATCATGTTCAGAGAATGTGTATGGTCCACATTGAATCCTGAATGGTGTACAAAAGAACCACAAAGTTGGTACAGAATAACTCAGATATAACGAGCTTAAGTTCTTAGCAGCCTGCATAGCGACTTTTCGGAAACCGGTGCAAAGGGTTACATATCAAGCTTCTGCTTCTGATTTAACTTCTTTCACGAAGTCCATCGTAGTGATTGTATTTAATAAATTACCCACAAACCAAGTTAATTTGAGACTACAAACTCAGTAACAATTTTTTCAGTAAAACTTACATTTTTTACTCAAGTACATTGAAAAAATTTAATAACAAAAAAAAATAGAATAAAACTCAACATTGATAACAAAATTTGTACTTTAAACTATGATTTTACCAACAACACTACATGATATGATCACAAAAACTTACTGACCTCCTTGTGAAGAGTTTTAATACTCGAACTCATTGTTATTCCTGTAAAACTCTGACCGAGTAAAAACCTTACTTAATTTACATCATCCACTGGCCTGAATCCTAATATAGAGCCCCAACAAACATTCAACTCTTTCTAAAATGTTATTCCACACTGGTGTTATCGTTCCAACCATCTTTTATGTACTGTTAAACTGAAATTGTTGTAAAATTTTGTTTTCACTAAATCCTATATGTTATAATTATTTTTTTTCCTATAGGTTTTATATGAGTTAAGTTATTACTGTCATTAGTTATTAATTTTTTGTTTAATAATTTATAACTATTGTTCGGTAACATAATTGTAATTATTAATCTCCTATATATTTGTCAAATACCACTCACTCACGTATCAGAGTACCTCCAAAACTATAAGGCCTAGAGGGTTAAAACTTGGCATGTACGTTCATCTTTGCTAAAAAACGCTCACTAAGAAACGGTTTTGCAAAATTCCGTCAGGGCTCCGCCCCACAGGACTTGAAAATTTTGTTACAATGTTATTCTTATGGGGGATTTTTAATACAAATCAAAGCATCAACGAATCTTCAAAAGTAGAGAGCATGCAGGATTGAAATTTGGTATAATCGTTCCTTTCTACCCATTCATGCTCAATAAGAAACGGTTTTACGAAATTCCTGCAGGGCTCCGCCCCACACGACTTCAAAATTTCGTTACAATGTTATTCTTATGGATCACTTAAAATATGAATCTAGGAAACAACGAATCTCCAAAACTATAGGACCTACAGGGTTGAAATTTGGAATGGAAATTCCCCTTTGCCTATAGGTGCTCACTAAGAAATGGTTTTGCGAAATTCCTTCAGGGCTCCGCCCCACACGACTTCAAAGATTTGATGTAATTAGCAGTTGAAGATTCAAAGCTATCAGCTGTTAGTGAAATAATACATTTAAAGGACGGCATAACCATATGACAATATTCTTATCTTTGTAAACAATTTAACTGGTGTAAAAATGTTTATTAGTTAGAGTTTAGGTTAGGTTAGGTTTAATCTACTTTGTCAAATACCACTCTCTCAGTATCATCAAATCTTTATAACCAAAGGGTATAGGGGGTTGAAATTTGTCATGGACGTTCCTCTATGTTAAAAAATGCTCACTAAGAAACGGTTTTGAAAAATTCTTTCAAATCTCTACCCCACGGGACTTCAAAATTTCCATTTAATATTATTCTTATGGCCAATATTTTATACAAATCAAGGCAACATCGAATCTGAAAAACTATAGGACCTACGATGTTAAAATTTGGCATGGGCGTTCTTCTTTGTTCATAGATGATCACTAAGAAAGGGTTTTGCAAAATTCCATCAGGGCTCCGCCACATAGGACTTCAGAATTTCTATCTAATGTTATTCATAGCGAATTTATGTTCGAATTTAGGAAACAACGAATCTGAAAAACTATAGGATCTATGGTGATAAAATTTGACGAGGTCGTATTTGCTCATATGTATGTGCTCACTACGAAACTGTTTTGTAAAATTCTATCAGCGCTCTGCCACACACGATTTCAATTTTGGTCTAATTTTATTCTTATGGCCAATCTTAAATATGAATTTATGGAACAACGAATAAGAAAAATTTAAGGGGTTGAATTTTGAAATGGAAGATACACTTTGCCCATAGGTGCTCACTAAGAATCGCTTTTTTAAAGCATCTTTAGGGCTTCGCCACACGGGACTTTAAAATTACTTTTGAGGCCTACAGGGTTGAATTTTTATCATGGACGTTCCTCTTTGCTCATAGGTGCTTACTAAGAAACGCTTTCACAAAAATCCCTTCAGGGCTCCACTGCACATGCCTTCAAATTTCAATATAATGTTACAATTATGGCCAATTAGAATATGAATTGAAAGAAACAACGTATCTATAAACTATAGGGCCTACGGGACTGAAATTTTGGAGTAATCTCTTTAATTACTAATTATGATTACTAATGTGCTCAAAAAGGTCCTCATTTGCACCTTTGGTGCACCTTTGGTCAAAGGTGCTCAATAAAAAGTGGTTTACACATTTCCTTCAGGGCTCTGCCCCAAATAACCTCAAAATAATTACTATAGAGCCTACAGGGTTAATTTTTGGCATAGGCAGTCATCTTTGCTCATAGGTATTCACTAAGATACTACATACTGGAGGGGAACCAATAAAAATACTCGAAGGACCTGAGGTAAACTATTAAAAAGAAATGAAGACCTTGAAAAGAGCAATGAGATGGAGGTATATTCAAAACAAGAGTAAAGAATGTTATAAACAATGACATGTGAGTTAAAATACAAATATTGAAAAGATATGATAGTGAAAGTAAATTATTAAGCTAATGGGGTGTGATTTGCCTCAAGTATTACTGTATATAAATTGAACAAATACGGTTTTGGAAATATAGTTTTTGAAGTCCTTTAGGGCTCCACCCTAATTTAATTTTAATTGCAATTACAATATAAATTACAAAAATGTTGGAGCCCCTGTTTACTGGTATTAAAAATTACTCTATGGCCTACTGGGTTAAATTTGACATTGATGTTCCTCTTTGGTCATGGGCATTCACTAAAAAACGATTTTGCAAATTTCCTTTAGGGCGCCGCCCCACAGAACCTTTAGGTTACCATAGATCCTACGGGTTAAAATTTGACGAGGACATTTCTATTTACTCAAAGGTACCAACAAACGGATTTACGTATATAGTTTTTGAACTCCTTAAGGGCTCCGCCCCTCAGGACTTAAAAACTACTAGAGAGCCTACGGGGTTGAAATTTGACATGGATGTTCCTCTTTGCTCATAGGTAGTCACTAAGAAAATGTTTTGGAAATATGAATTTGGAATTCATTAAGGGCTAAGCCCCACTGGACTTAGAAATTACTCTGTGGCTTACGGGGTTGGAAATTGACACGGACGTTCCTCTTTACTCGTGGGCATTCACTAGGAAACGATTTTGCAAATTTCCTTTAGGGCTCCACCCCACAGAACCTTTAAGTTACCATAGATTCTACGGGGTTAAAATTTATAGTGAACATTCCTCTTTACGCAAAGGCACTAAGAAACTGTTTTGGAAAAATAGTTGTTTAAGTCCTTGAGGGCTCCAACCCCACTGGACTTAAAAATTACTCCATGACCTACGGGGATAATATTTGAAGTGGATGTTCATCTTTGCTCATAGGAAGTCACCAAGAAACAATTTTGGAAATGTAGTTTTTGAAACCCTTTAGCGCTCCGCCCCACTAGACTCAAAAATTACTCTATGGCCTACGGGGTTAATATTTGACATGATCGTTCTCCTTGCTCATAGGTGCCCTGCTCACACTATTTCAATGTATTAATCTTAATGCATATCTTAAGAAAGAAGATTTCCTAAGTCTTAAATGAGATTAAAAAACTAATTCAACACGGGCGAAGCCGTGACGGGCAACAGCTAGTATTTTTTATAGAAATAACATAATAAATAATTAGTATTATTCATTTACATAGTTACATCCGTTTGTAGGTTTTAACAATTATAAAAAAATTCTTAATTTTAAAATTACCCGTTTTCTTAACAAAACAAGTGCAAAAGCTGTAATATTTTATTAAATATATAATGAGATTAAATCCTCAAGATAAAAATAGTAGCTCATTATAATTTAATAAACATTGCCCTACTAATTTACTTTTGTATTGCTCTTTTATAGCTTGGAAAGTTATGCCTCAGCTAAGAATGCCTATTTTATTAACATCTCGTAAAATTCAACATTGCCATGCCACTTATGAATTAATTATTCTAGTACTACTAAGTTACTAGTAAGTTACAAATAGTAAAACAAGGGCATGTTTCTAGCTTGACGTTAAGTTCTAATAGGTTAGTTTTGATTTGAATACTTTAAAAGACTCTGTGTGAACTATTTAAAAAAATACCTAACTTTTTATCATTAGCCTAATCATTTACGTAAATCGTCAGAAATATTTTAATTACGTCAACTGAAAACATTTATAAGAACAAGAATTTATGTTTGAATGTAATCAAAGTCATACAGTTAACTTTTTTCACCAGGCTCTACAATTCTGTTACAAGTAACACAACGCCATCAGCCATTGAAGATTTCTTGTATCTTACGTTATCTTAAGAGTTATGGCAAATTCTCAGCACAGGAGTTGAACATTTTTCATTCTTTATTTAGAAGAGCCCGCTCGAATTTCAAAAGCAAAACAAAATAAAACTTCCCTTTGCAGTAAAACTGTCACAGGGAAATAAGAAGGCCATGCATCACTAAAAGAATATGAGCTTCGCTTCTTTGTTTTGCTAAGCTTTGTGATTTTAACATGAAGCCGTTTGAAGATTCAAAACTCCGAGGAAGGATAATATTCTATGTGTGTTTTATAAGCCTATGCATGTTTAATTTTTTTACAAATCGATAACAAAAGACAGTTGGGAAGTTCTGCTAAAATAAACTCTTCCTAGACGTAATATGCTCTGCCCAGAAGTATTGTCTGCTGTTTTTCAGTAGCCTTCCTCGTTTTGAAAATAAAAGGAAGAGTTTTCACTGAAATCCACAACTTTTCGGCCATACGTAAAGGCTCTTTTTTATTTTCACTAGAACTTTAAATGATATTTTTTTAGTATTAAAAATCAAAATACTAGGCCTACTGATTAATACGGAATCATGATATCAGTTTATACGAAAGTTTTTCTAACGAAAGTTAGTGCTTTGTTTAGTTTACATAACTGTAAACTACACATTGTTTTTGTACATATTTAATAAATTAAAAAAAAAAGAAGACTATACCCTTTTTCAATGGTTTAATGACTACCATTGCAGTCTGACTTATTATTTGGTTCCATTTTATAAAGTCCTTGACAAATTAAAAATTAAAAAGTTAAAATTAGAAGTTAGATTTAAATAAAATTACGATCAAAATAAGCCTAAAATGGTCTAATTATGTACATGTATTGATTTATAAGACAAGTTATACGTAATTTTGTTACCTAAGTGAGTTTAACGTCAGATGATCCGTGTCGTAGCTGATCTTCGTTGCACGTTTTACAAACAGCGGATATTAAATGTTGTAATCGGGTAAATAAGTTTTTTTTTCAGATTTCGTTTAAAACGAACTATTTCACTACACATTATATCACATTACAGGATATAACACATAACACGTACAAGACGAAATGGTCAAGGAAAAGGAAAAAAAAACGGAAACAGAAGACATGAAAAAATATCTAGATGAGGTTTCTCTCTCTTTACTATAGTTCTTCAACATGTTCTGGTGTAAAAATAAAAAAATTATGGTTTACGTGTTTTTTTCCCTGTTTGTGACTATGTTGTCAAATTTGTTTGTTGTGTATGTTCTAATAATTCATAGGATATATTCTACAAATGATTTATCGGATTCGATTGAATATGTTTCACCCATCTTTTATCCAACACCAATGAGACATAAATATGACCAAAGAGTATTTTTCCGAGTTTTACGACTCAATTCAATACTCATTGTGACCATTTCACTGGTTATGCTGGTTGGCTCTTTTCAAAACTGGTGACAGTTAAAAAAAAAACTATTATTGTTTTAAATACGACCAAAAAGTTTAATGAACAGCGCCTGCTAAACTGTTCAATGTGAGTTCAGCAGGCGCTTCAGATGGGATACTCCGACTCACCATAGTCTCACACGACGGCATGTATCACAGTTTAAACAATTATAAATGAACGAAGCTTCACACTATTGGCAAAGGGAATGTTAGAAAATGCTTAAGCGAGAAATCTGGCAGTATATATTTAATTTTCCAATGTTAGGAAGATGTTTTCGTTCCTCAGACCTTACTGTATGCGATATTCTTTCGTAGGGCTATGTAAAGGACAAAATTAATATTTCACCAACACTTTACTGCTACCAGACTCTGCAAGGATTTTCATTTCACTTGCAACCCTCAAGCAGGCTATACTGGCTTTAGAAAGGACTGAGATGTAACATAGCTTAAACACGTGTTTTGTGTATATGGACTTAATAATGAAGATTTTTAGGTAGGCGTATACAAAAGAAACTAAATGAACTTTAAATTCCAGAGTGGTGTAGATTATAGCAATATTTAAATGGCCAAAAATACAACATAATGTTTTAAAACCCGATGGATTTTATAAGGACAACTAGTAATTTAATTTACTTGAAAAGTTTTAATGAGATTGTTGTACCAGAGGAATATCCCGTGTGTGGCGAAGTTGACGTGGTGATGTTATTAGTTGTAGAGTTAAGGCTGCGGTCTACCCCTGCCAAAACAACAACAATGCCGAATGCCGCCTCGCGGCCGTAGCGCTAGGCGAGTTTGATGGCTGCAGAGGTTTACGGGGATCGTGTTTCAGAATTAACCGATTAAGATAGAGATTGGCTGTTAACGTTTTCTAAAAGTAGAAAAAATTATCTAGTCGGCTATCTTTTTAGAATTTTTAAATAAAGTTTCTAATTTCAGAAATGACTGTCTAAAATCATCTGTTTTTTAGTTTTGTAAACAGAGGTTTACGGGGATCGTGTTTTAAAACTAACCTCTTAAGATAGAGATTGACTGTTAACTTTTTTTGAAAGTAGAAAAAAGGATCTAGTCGGCTATCTTTTTAGAATTTTAAAGTAAAACTTCTAATTTCAGCTATAACTGTCTAAAATCATATGTTTTTTCTCGATTTTTAACTGAAGTTTTCTATTGGTTTTAATGAATTAATTACAAAAGTGTAACAGAGGGAAATTAGTACCGTCATTCTTCTTTGATATGACACTTTATTTATAGCTCTAGGCTTCATTTGGCAGAAGATAACACGATTCTAAAAAATCCTTGCATTTGGGTGCGCGCCAGGGGTAGACCGGAGCCCGGGACCACCCCGGTCTACCCCTGGCGCGCACCCAAATGCAAGGGTTTTTTAGAATCGTGTTATCTTCTGCCAAATGAAGCCTAGAGCTATAAATAAAGTGTCATATTAAAGAAGAATAACGGTACTAATTTCCCTCTGTTACACTTTTGTAATTAGTTCATTAAAACCAATAGAAAACTTCAGTTAAAAATCGAGAAAAAACGTATAATTTTAGACAGTTATAGCTGAAATTAGAAATTTTATTTTAAAATTCTAAAAAGATAGTCGACTAGATCCTTTTTTATACTTTAAAAAAAAGTTAACAGCCAATCTCTATCTTAAGAGGTTAGTTTTAAAACACGATCCCCGTAAACCTCTGCATTTACAAAACTAAAAAACAGATGATTTTAGACAGTTATTACTGAAATTAGAAATTTTATTTTAAAATTCTAAAAAGATAGCCGACTAGATCTTTTTTTTACTTTTAGACAAAGTTAACAGCCAATCTCTATCTTAATTCGTTAATTTTAAAACACGACCCTCGTAAACCTCTGCAGCCATCAAACTCGCCTAGCGCTACGGCCGCGAGGCGGCATTCGGCATTGTTGTTGTTTTGGCTGGGGTAGACCGCAGCCTTAAGTAAGACAAGCACTCCTTCTAGTTGAAGCATTTAACATATTTTAATTTAACTATATTGATTCGTAAGCCGTATAACTATAAAAGGCAAAAATGATTGTAATATGTTTTTGTTTGAAAAAAACTTTAATTATTTAATTCTATTTTTGTAACTATGGAAATATTATGGCAATAATTATGGCAACCATGGTAGTACATTTATTTGATTTAATGAATATCTTTAAAATAAGACTGACCAACAAATAAGTATTTATATCAATCCACACACACACATCAATAAATCACAATAACTTAAGGGAACAATAATATTCGTTCTATCAAATAAAATTAGTTTATTTACAAAATTGTCCTGGTTCTTACAATTCAGTCAACAAAGCTATAACAAAATTTACTTGTCACATAAAATATTACACTAGCAAATTAAGGAGTTCAAGATTTGGCAATGTAACATTGTCATCTGTTGGCCAGCAGGGAGAGAAGTTGCAGGATGAACAACAGTCGGTGGTCGGCAAGGAGACAGACCGCCGGCCCGTGCTGCATCGCCGCCGGGGTCTCCCCTACAACATTGCATTGTCCATTAGTAGTGGCAAATTGCTGGTTTTTACGCCAGCTCAATGGCAATGACCTCTAATTCGGTAACGAGGAAATGACGTACTCCAAGAGACATCATCAACGATGATTCATTCAGTTTGGTTCAAAATGGCCTTCAAGTGGTGTGACACTATGTAGTTTTCAAAGAGTCATAGCGAAATGTGAAGATTGTCTGCACTTTGGCAGTTCCTCTTGAATTTTATTCAAAAGCCTCTGGGACACAAAGATTTTTATGAATCTCAGAGCAAAATGTGAGGAACTGCAAAAGGGCAAAAATATTTGTTTCGGTGTGACCCAGATTTTTTGTGACGTCTTTAGTGACGTACGGTAGATGATGACGTGGCTCGTAACGTTACTGGTGACGTATTTGTGGCCGTCAACGGATGGCGTAAATGTTGACGCAATTTGGATTGCTTCATTTCCCTCTTGACCTAGTTAGAGGTAATTTAACTTGCCTAAAACGAACAATTTGCCAATACTTGTATTATTATTGGACGTAACCTAAACTGGTAAAAAAAAATATTTTTTGCTCAAATTAAAATACAGTAGGTAATGAAAAGGCTTTTGAATTTTTCCAAGGTTTTGGTAAAAAAAAAAAAAAAAAAAAAAACAATAATATACACTAACTGATTTAACTTATGATATATAATTTTCTAAATAATGTGTAGACAACCCTTCACTTGACACAATTACATTGAAGTTTCGAAGAAACACTTTTTTTTCAAAATATTGACATTAAAATACTATTTTTTTTATTCACTTTTTTAAAGAGAGGGTGAAAGGGTTCCTCCCAGAACTTCATGCGGTGCTTCGCCTGCTTCCATTTATTGCTTGTACTTGAAGTCCAATAAAAGTGAGAGCAGGTTTACGGTAAATAAAAAATAAAATGATGTTTAATTTTATTTTACACCGAATACTGGATATTGTATCTCGCCCTCAAAGGGGCAAAATAATAGTTACCTTTAACCCCCTCTTTCGTTTAGCTTTTAAATTTTACAAATTTAGAGCAGTAAATGTATCTAATATTGCATTCAATTTGAACTTTGTTCCTTTAAGACCATTTTTCCAAAAAATACTAACGTGTTCATTTTGTTAACTTTCATATGCTACATTATTATTAAAAACTGCAATTTTACTAACCGCTTGTTTTATCAAAATTTTGTAAAGACTTTACGTATACCGTATACTTTTTAACACAGTCAATGTATATCGTTGTTGCACTGGACTGACCTTTTATGACGTGAACGTAGGCCGTGGTTTCTCCCACTCCTGCGAGAGAACACGTGTAGTTACCGGAGTCATTGGGTCTAGCGTTTGCTATGAACAAACTGCTTTTAACCCCGTCGTCTAAAACCTCTGACTTCACGCTGTAAAATATAAATACAATTTCAAAATATAATAGAATTGTAAAAACGTATTACTAGTTTTTAAAGTTGTCATCAATAAACGTTTAATTTTAACTGATTAAAATACTAACAACCAACGACAAATGCAATTAACGAAGAATCTGTAGACGTTTAACAATCACTTTACTTTTCCTAATTGCTTAAAGAGAGAACTAGAGGGACGTTAAACACTCGTCTCCGTTCTCAAAGAGAAACAAAGGGCGTGTAGCAGTAGATAATCTTGATAACGTCGCCATGGAAACCATTGTTGTCGGTCTGTTTGTTGTTGATTATTCTCTGTTGCCAGACTTTGGACTTAGACAATGTCTGCTGTGATTCAGAGCATTCGCAGTGGAACCGTCTTAAATTAAAGGAGCAACGTTGCGATTTGGTTTGGGAAAGAGGTATATTTTGGTGTACCAAACAATAGAATAATACGAAAAGGGGTTCTAATCTTAAGTTTTTACTTAGATAGTCATATTCAAAGCAAGCTTACTGTAGAGTATTAATTGCATTTTTTAAAGACCAAAATCATTATAAAAATGTATTTTCTATTTATATTATTAATAGTACTTAAGATAAATTGAAATGTATTGAAAAGATAACCAAAGAGTCTAAATTAAAAAAAGGTTGAAAACATGTACTATCAAAAGAAACTGCATAAATTCAGGCCCAGATTTCCAAAGGAATAAATTATCTTAGTGTCCCCCCGCAAGGATTTCCTAATATAAAATACTATAAGGAGTTTAATAATAAACAAAAACTATCTATGATGTTGAATAGAAGTTGTTAAAATTAATGAAACTGAAAACTAAATTAATATTATGTTGAATATGAATTCACTTGTAGGTATAGTATATTTCGTCACAAGGGCCGAAAGTGGCGTTTTGCCGGCCCCGAGATCGTGTTTCAAGTTCGAGACGAAGTCGAGAACTTGAAACGATCGAGGGTTGGCAAAACGCTTTCGGCCCGAGTTACGAACGATATTTTTCATCACACTACACAATGCAATAAATATTATACTAATGAAAAAATATTTTATTCAGAGCCAAACAACTAAGCCAAGCATAACTACTAACCTAATCTAGCGGGATGCAATGTGTTTCCGGTTGCTAGGCAACCAATTCATTTCATTGTTGCAGTCACATGTTTTTGTGATACAACGTGTTGTGAATGTTTTTATGTAAGGTCTAGGCCAGCTGATTTTGCAGGCCTAGGCCGGAAAATTTTGCCGGCCTAGGCCGGCAAAACAGGTGTTTCGACGGTAGAAACGAGGGTCGATAACAGGTGATATCGATGTAGTGTGATGAAAATACATTTCCGACCCTGTTCAAAGTTTCTTCATGGTTTAGTTTGCAATGTTTAGTACTGTTATTTTATAAAACAAATGGTCTCTATTAGACCTGCCGATGATGTGTTGATTGGCCGAGTATATCCACCTGATGCCTCCCCTGACGGTGTCGAAATTGAGCACTCGGTCGCCGTGCATCCAGGACACGAAGTGCTGCGGCCTGGGAACTCTACTGATGAGACACTTGAGTTCCAGAGTGCTGCCGGCGTCGTAGAACTTGCTCAGGATCCGCAGTCCTCTCTCGTCTAGGATCTCCAAGTTTGGCACTGACAACATCAAACCAAATCGATCCAAATGGGAAATTCAAATCCAAATAAACTGTATACAATTATTGAGACATAGTCCCCCATCATTAATGAATCTCACAAATTTATATTTAAAGCCACCCAGCAAAATTTTGATCGCTTAGTGTGTAGAGGACGCCTCCCCTGCCACTTGTAGGAACAACATGAGTTCGACTCCGAAAGTGCAAAGTACTATAGTAACCACTAAGCATACAATTTTATTCAAAATTTCCTCCAATTACGCTGAAATTTTAACCAATTCAAAAAGTTTTACGAAAACTATATTTTTCCATATACTAGGTCTATGTACGGGAAGAAACTAAAATAAAAACGGGTCACATACATCATCAGTACTACAGAAAAACTTTAGACCTACCATTACTGAAGCGAAAAATAAATTTTTTTTCATAAACTGTCAAATATAAAGTTGGTGATTTACATTTTTATATAACAGGTCTACTATTGGAATGCTTTTGGATATCCTGCATCAAAGATTTTCTGAGAATTAATATTTTTGTATACCAGTATTATTATTCAGTGTGTATCCCGAAATCAAAGGGGATTCAGCTTCTATAGAGTATCAGAGTAATCGAAATCTGCCTAATATACACAGTAATAATATCCATAATAAGCTTAATTTCTCCTAAAGCGGGATCAACATCAAACGACGAGGTTTCCGATGAGGTGAACAGAAATCAGATATTAGGATCATAATCATCTAAATCTCTTACTATCAAACAACTCATGGAATTGCTATGCCATCTACCGATACAATCTCTTTTATTTAAGTAGAACACTGTAATGGTTGTCAACAAGATGAATTCTATCGAATGGAACTCTATTAAACTTTACAAAATATTAATTTTTAACTAGGATATTCTTTTAGGTACCCTAGAGGCATTGTTTTTTTCCTGAAGCTAAACACAGATTTAAAAATAAGATTTAACATATGTTTGTGAAGAAAAATTAGTTGGCAATATATATTGTCATTACTTAGATACTATTAAACACGTTAATCGCACTGTACGAAATACACAAAGCACGAGTCTCAGACAAAGACTCGGTGAGAGAGAGGAGTGGAATGACAATTATCATACATTTGTGGCAGTTACAGTACCTGTTACGTGTAGATATCTCGAGTAGGCCACGGGGGGATGAGAAGTCACTTGACACTGGTACAAGCCCCTATCTCCCTCCCCCACCCCGGCAATGCTCAGCTGCCACTCATTGTTCTCAGACCTTAAATGTATTTCGCATATTTACTAATTTCAAAAGTAATACGATTTTAAAACTTGTACCCTACGGGTAGGTTTACACGTGAGGGTTTTTCACTCTCGGAGAGTTAGCTAGTTACTCTCATAAAAATCTAAGACAGTTGTTGATAGTACTCGCAGATAACTGGAATTAATTATCTTGGAAAATTTGTTGGCTGTGTAAACACCTCTGCGAGTACCTCCTGAGAGTACGAAACTCTCTGAGAGTGAAAAACTCTCACGTGTAAACCTAGCTGTAAAACAAGTACATATGTATATCGCTCACCAATGTAAACAATTTATGAATTTAGACGCAATAAAGTTATCAGTGTAGAATACGTAAGATACTCGTGAAGTTTTTTGGACATTTTAAATAAGTAAAAAAAAAAAGAAAAGAAAACAACAACATATATTGATTGTAACTTTGTTTAAGCAATATACGCCACAGTTTCAACTATTACACAACTAGCACTTCAGCTTTCCCGACCTAAATATACTGCAGTACTTCTTTTCTTTACCATTAAGACACTTAATACGTTTGAAGAATTTTATTTTATTAAAGTATTTCTTTTTTTAATTAATAATGCATAGTAGTTTTGGTACAAAATTTGTGTAAACAACACATAGCCCTTTATGCTCTCCAAGTTTAAAACGTTAGTTATTTGGGTCAATAATTGTATTGTTTAACACAAACATAAATTTAATTTTTAAATTTATTTTTCCATTTGGAATTCTTTACATTAAAATATATTGCTGAAGTGACTGTAACCTCGATTAAGAAACACGTACCATAATTTTAAATGTTTTTGCAAGATTTTAACCACGGCATCACTTGAGTTGATGTCCTTAATTAAATGTCTTGTTCGCTATGCATACTCGTCTTTATGTATAAAATACCTATTTAAAAACTAGGAGTACGCTCGTACCTCCCTTAAGCGTCTATTAGAAGAATATTCAGGTTGAAATAATAAAACGTCTTCCAACACTACTCGATATATTTACACTTATACTGTAAATGTTTACAGACGGTAAATATATATAAAAGATCTAAATTTAATTTTTAAATTTATTTTTCCATTTGGAATCATTTACATTAAAATGTATTGCTGAAGTGACTGTAACCTCGATTAAGAAACACGTAGCATAATTTTAAATGCTTTTGCTAGATTTTAACCACGGCATCACCAGTTGATGTCATTAATTAAATGTCTTGTTCGCTATGCATACTTGTGTTATGTATAAAATACCGATTTAAAAACTAGCAGTACGCTCGTACCTCCCGTAAGCGTCTATTCGAAGAAGAAATTTAAACTTTTGCATTAGTGACTGTCACATAAAAAAAAATGATCCTTGGAAAACAACTTTAAAACTGCATAAAGAATATTCTACTTTAATTTGAGACTGATCTATGACTTCTATCGAGAGTAATCACCGGACATTACATTTGCAATATGAGTCACTCTAGAGCCTATTTTTCGAATAGATCACATGTCTAAGACCTTCTTTCCTTAACTCATTTTAAACTGTAATTCAGAAAAATTGAAATGTTAAATCATCTGGTAGTATCAAGATTAATCTTGAACTATGGGTTAAACTAGGTTGTTGAAAGCTGCCCTAAAATTCGCTTTCCCTTGGCCAGGTTATAGTTAAACTCAAGCTTAAGCCAAGGTTAACCATATGTTCTGTAATTAATTAAAATCCCCTTAAGTTAAACATCATTCGTAATTGGTTGTTATCATCAGTCGTATGACAAACTTGACCGTAAATTAACAAGGGTACTTGCAAAAAATAGTGGGGTGAAGCCCTAGGTAATTTAATAACCTAAATATAAGCCTTTGACAATCTCTAAGATTTGTTTTTGTTCTTGGACATTTTTAGCTCATTTCAGTTGTTTTTTTATTTATTTATTTATTTATTTTTTTTTTTTTTTTGGATATTGAGTGAAAAACTCACTTTACCATATCTAATAGTAATAAATAAAGTGGGATTTTGATATGAGCAACTCCGTTACCTTTGGAATGTATACCGGGGGTCTCGAGAGTAGATCTCCAACCCGACCGACAACAGCCGCAGTTGTCCGTTGTGGCGTCGCAGCCAGGACACCTGAAACGTCATTGACAAAACGCGTTACAAAATACTTATGGTTATGTATACATGCTCTTCCTTTATTAACAAAATATAGAAGTCATATATTATGAAATGAATAAACAGTTTCATTAATGCACTGGTCTCGTCAACTGAGTGGGGAAGTCAATGAGACCTAACCACAGTACAGCGGCGTTGTAGTTGGTTTCAATTATAGGCCTTGTAGGAGCTCCCAAATGGGCGTTGTACACTGCATACACCCCTCCCCACCCACCCATCACCAACCCCATTCGCCCATTATGTTAATAAGCATTAAAGCAGTTACTGAAGCACGACATAGTAACTAAAGCAGGGCAGTAACTAAAGAACTGATTTATTTAGGCAATGTTACCTGCATGCTGTAGGCCTAATCACTTTTTAAGACTCTTCGTGGTATTAACTAATAAAGTATCCTATGACATTTATTGATAGAATATGTCTGGTAAACCAAGCATATGAATTTCATTCCGAATGAAAAAATACGCTTGTAAAAAACACTACCAATTGAACTCTCAAACATTAAAATGTTTTTATTAACATCACCTTGCGTGAGCATGTCGTTTTTGTTTTGTCAGATTTATGCAATAAAATAATATTCTTTACTATTGGTTTAAAAGTTTTTTTATAATTCTTTATTTGCTTCCAATGGCTTACAACAATTTATACGTTTATACATTACATTTCAAATCGACAAAGTTCAAGATAAATTATAGGGTATAAGGTACTACTAACAAATATCATAACAGAGTATTTTTATTGCATTTCTTTAACATTGTCATGTCAGACATCCAAAATTAAAACAAGTTAGAAGTTTTCTTAAAAAAAAATTGAAAATTTTATGTATTTTCTTTATTTGACATACTAAACGTATAAACTTATTTTATACTACCTTAACTACATTGTTTACATTAATTTTTTATGGTACATAATAATTTAAAGTATTCATAAAAAGTAAATGTAGTTTTCTATATAAAAACTGACATTAAGATAATTTTTGCTTGATTAAAAGAACAGGATGATTACTTAATACCGCTCAGATAGCAATTTCTGTAAGTGTTCACGTAACGCAAAGCAAAGCCTTTGAGAAATAAACGGAACATCCTTATCGTTATTTCTTTCACGCAGCGTAAAGTGTAAAATCTCGTAGTAATTGCTTCATGATATCGCATCGTATTCCTGAAACGAATCGCAGCGCAGCTCTTCCTGTTACCTGGCTATTTCAGTAGTGTGAGATAAAATTTTGCCCAACTACACTGCCCAACAACGCAGTGTACAGTAACTAAAGCAGGACAGTAACTAAAGAACTGATTTATTTATTGGCAATGTTACCTGCCCGCTTTAGGCATAATCAACAACGACAACAAAGTATGCTATGACATTTATTGATAGAAAATGTCTGGTAAAGCAATTTCATTCCGAATGAAAAAAATATGATTGGTGCAGTTATAATAGTGGAACTGCACATTACGGTAATTTTTGTTTATTTCCTTTGGTATCTTTTTATATTTCCTGAATTCTAATTTGTGTATTTTGAATTTTTATTTTGCTTAAATGGTTATTGAGAAATTTTTTAAAGATGTTTACCATGTTCTTCTTATGAACAATCAATAAAATCTCTATATTGATAATTTATTGACATATATTGATAAAATTTTGTTTTAACATTCACTATAAGGAGTTAAACTTATATTTGATTACAAGACCTGTATGGCAGCAAACCTCCTTACTTATCCCGTGGTTTTATGGGGAAAATGAAAAAATACCAGAACGTGATAAAATTTGGTACGGACATTCACTATGAATAGTTTAAATTAAATTTGCTTGCTAAACCCATATTATAGCAAACCTACATACTCAACCCCATGGTGTTACGGGCAAGTAATAAAATACTATAATTCCGTTGAGAAATGGAAATTCGCTCAGTAAGCAGGTTGCCTGAGAGGGGGGTATTTAATATCACTATGCAACCCATCTATTTCGACTCCACATACAACCTGACAGCGGAGTGTCCGAAAGGCGTATCCCCCCCCCCCCTACTGACCGTCGTCCTGTCGGCGATATCCGTGAAGGCGCAGTTGAGAGTGGCTGTAGCTCCCGCCTGGACCGTCAGGTTCAAAAAGGGGGCGGAGTCTCTGGACTCCAGCGGCGGGTCTTCGGCTCCCAGGCTGATGTCGTCGTCGTCGTCCCACATCGGGTACAGGGCGTCGTTGTCGCTCAGTCCTGTGTGACAGGAAACATGCATGGAACGGTGTTACTAGTATATATGAGTACCATGCACTACAAGACGAAATAGGATAATTATTAATTAAATCATGGTAATGATCAATTAGCTGTCACAAGGCTTTTGGCAGTGAAATATGAGGTTTCATACACATATAACACGGTTGACAAACATGATTTTACAAATCTGTGTGGCAATACCTTTGAATAAAACTTGATATTAAAAAAAATATTGCATTGATTTATTTGTGCAAAATTGTTATATTTGTATCTGAATTATTTGTTGTTCTTTTGCAGTTATTAAATGTAACTTTTTTCTCATAAAACGATTTTATTTCTTCATTCATAACACATCTTACGTGCTTAACTAATTCAAAATATCAATTATAAACTTACAAAGAACACTAGAAAACCGTCGTACCATTAGAAAATCGTAGTCGTTATCATCTTCGTAATTAAATTACTATTCATTTTTTTAAACTTGTTATGTGATATAAAAAATATATATTGAAGACATTATTATACTGTTTTATCTAGTTAGAGATTTTTAGATATTTATGTATTAGATTTTGTGTCTCTGAAGATTATTGGAAACTAGAATATAATTCAATTAATTACAATTGAAATTGCATGTAACAATGTAATGGTATATTTTATTATATACTTGACATTATACATTAAAAAAAATCTTAAACACACTTTGCCAAGTATGTATTTTGTTTTCGTCTAATATTAAACTGATCTAGCACTTATAAGATGTTTCATATTACGTGTAACTTTATTGACAGAGAAAACCATTTGCTATTCTCTAACCTATAATAACAAAAAAGTGTGCTGATTATATGATAAAAGAAGTTGACCTAGGCTAAAGCATTGACTTTATGCTTACCTGCTTGCTTATTCTAAGGAATAAGAATATTGAATACATCTTTTAGCAGCAGTAACTTTGCACTAAGTGCCCACGTCTGCAAATGTTTCTTTGAGAACTTTAGCTTGACCACCTTTGTGTGGTTTGGTATAAATTATACTATAAGTACTATATACTATAATATTACTTTAAGCCGCTAAAGTAGTATTTTTTCAAAACATATAATATGCACCTCAGCCAAAAATTTATTTAATCTTGATGCATGATAAAATTAAACGTATTCAATTTCCCTGTATTTTTACCTTTACATTTTGAAGAATTGAATGTAATAAGATTTACTTATCATAAATAGATCATATTTACAAATCGCATGACCAAATGGAATTTTAGCAAATGCTATAAGTTTAACGAATGGCATATTAACCTGAATTCCTGTCATTGAAAGTCAAATAATATTTTGTTTGATATACGATGTAAGCAATGCGGATTAAATGATTGAATGATAATACGAATGTTTGTAATCTGACATAAAACTAACATCAATATTGATTTATGTTGTTTATTCACGTTAAATGTATTACCATTCTGCGCCGATGGACCGTGTAACCACAAGCTGACTAAAACTAACTCCACGATCATGGTGCACTCACTTCTTATTTTTCTTCATCTGGAACAACATATTTTAATGTTTTATTTATTTTTTTTTCTTGGTAAATGTACATTTTACATTGTACAATTACATACCAAGATTGACATTAGAATTTGCTAAATTGGAACAAGAGAACTGCTAATAGACAGTTCAGTTATATTTAGTTCAGTGGAAAATCTTCATTAAACAACCCGTTCTTTTGATATTATCATTACCATATCGACTGGAGTTGGAAATCAACTTTTTAACCAATAGATTTTGAACTAAAAATAAACGGTATCAGTTAACTGACACATACTTTCTCACAACAATATAAAAAAGATGTTAAAAGCTTCAAACATTAATGTCTTGATGACTCAGTCGGATAGCTACCGGCTGAGCAGCGCGAGTTTGACCCTACGCGCGTCTGTGACTTTTAACAACGTACTGCGTTTACCGCTAAACGAAAAATTTAATTTTCTCCGCAACCACACGACGTAGAGCAATAATTTAAAATACTGGATTTTTTTAGTTTTTTGAGCTTGATTTAATGGTGATAAGTAAAATTTATTTCAAGACAACAGCTATTTCGAAAATCCAAAAAAATGATTTTTGAAACACTTTTTACTCCATAACTTTTGAACGCGGATTTTCCCGGAGATGCGGGTGGTGTCATTTTATTCACTATTTTAAGCTTAATTAACCACAAAATTTAAATCAAAATCGTTAGAGCCGTTTTTGAGAAATTTTGATTTTTGACGATTTTTTAGGGTTTTTGGGGGTAAAATACCCTTAAAAATTAAAAATTCAAAAAAATTAAAAAAACGTCTGGAATTATCGTGGATTTGGACTTATGTACCAAATTTAATTAAAATCTGACCATTAGGGCATTCTCTAGCTCTGTTTACATCCTGACACACACACACACACACACACACACACACACACACACACACACACAAACTTGTTCGCCTATATTTGTGGGGCCTTGGGATTACACATCTAATTGTAGGGCCATGTATGTGCATTTGACAGGTATTGTGGGGCCGTATTTGTATTGTGGGGCCATACAACAAAATTTAAACTAACTTACCTAACCTAACCTAACTTAACCTAACCTAACCTAACGATTATTGACTTTTTCGACCATAAAAAGTAGAATTTTTACTCAAAATAAAAAAAATAAATCTTTGTGGGGCCGTGTGTATGGCCCCACAATTTCAGAAGGCCCCGCACTCAGGTGAAATTCACACACTTGGCCCCACAAATATGGCGGAACCTGTCCACACACACACACACACACACACACACACACACACACACACACACACACACACACACACACACACACACACACACACACACACACACACACACACACACACACACACACACACACACACACACACACACACACACACACACACACACACACACACACACACACACACACACACACACACACACACACACACACACACACACACACACACAGACATCACTCCGAAAACCACTTTTTTGGACTCAGGGGGAACCAAAATGGATAAATCCACCAACAACTCAAATTCGAAAATTTTGACGAAAACAATACTTTCTCCATATACTATGGTATAGAGGGAGAAAGTAAAAGGCATAATAATAAAACATACATTTTCTGATCAGTTAATGAATGGTAATTTGGATGAGGACCCAACGTAATCTATTCAAAAGAAGAGCTAGAGAATTTCAAATTAAATTTTCAAAAATTAACTAAGTTTTTAAAGCATTAGATGACTGTATATTATATTTAGTAAATTAGTATATTAGTTAGTAAGTTAAATATTAGTTATACTAATGTACTGAAGAGTGAGATCTGCATTGCGTAGACGAAGAAGCCGCGCTAAACAAAATTGAGAGAACCCAGCATAAAGTATATACATAACGATATAACGATGTATAATACATAATGTATACGATAATGTATATACATAAAGATTGATTGTGAATTACAATCGCTAACTCAATCGCTAATATTTAATTTCAGTCACTTGACACTGATAAATATTACTGACAATTCTATCTCCGGCGAGATTATTGAACAATGGTAAATTGTAGGTATACAGTGAGACAATTTTACAAAATTATACATATTGAATAAAATGTAAGGAGACGACAATATTAATAAACGAAACAAAATATTACAATAACTAATTAAAAACCAAACTTCATTCGATAAATCCGATACATGCGTTTTTAATCTTAAATGTCTAAAAAATATATGTAACTGAGCACAAATTAATTGCTCACAAAAAATTAGCAATGTACTGTTATTGATTTGAGCCCTTCTAATAAATGTGTTTATTTTTAGACATAGGGGAGAGTGGGGCACGTTGAGACAGTTTTCAGATTTAATTTTATTGTCAATCTGTGAATTGCAATATTTTATTGTAAAAGTGATATTATCTAACCTTGGACATTTGCTTACCTACATAAATTTAGAAAATAGGTATTAACTCAATAACAATGGTATCAGAGTTATTTTTAGCAGACATCTCAAAGTGTATCAATTTGCCCCATGGTGGGGCAAGTTGATATCGGAAGGGGGCAAGTTGATACTGCCCTAAAAACAATTGATATTCGAAAAGAAAAGCAATAAATTAAGGCCGTCGATTAATAATTGACATAGGCCTACACTATCAATTAACATATTTTTAAACTTATTCTGATCAGTTGAAGATTTTAAGCTGTCAAAAAACATGTCTATTAGGCCTACATTGTTCTTGTTGAAACTAGTGGCTCTGCAGAGACTCATTGCCTTCGGTTCCCTAATATAAAGATGAGGATGCCTCTTCATAAAGTAATAATACCATTCTTTTGTTACTGACTAACTTATAGTTAATCCAGGTATCAGGTGCTGTTACCTTTGCATGGTTAGTCATGGCCAGCTTGTAGGCCAATAATTTATGAGGAGTTAACCCATATCTCTGATGATTTTACAACACACTGAGCTGTTCCTCTAGATCGTCGCTAAATATTTGCCTCAGTTCAGTGTATACTACGGTGACATTGGCACCGATTTGTCTTTCTTTTTAATAAACCGAGGACAATTTCGTGCGCATGTACACGCACTTTGCAATTTTCGCGCAATGTACGCAATTTTGTGAACATTGGCAATTTTCAAACGATTCTATAGGTATTTCCCCCTAACCGTCTTCCTCTTTCATGTTCTCGCCGTGATCTGTGATTAAAAATATAAATTCGCATAAAACATCAGGTTGGGGTACGTTAATCTGCCCCAAACTAGACGTATCAACTTGCCCCTAGTGACCACGTGGCATTCCAGCTGACATAACTTATGCAATACGAAATTACAGTTAATAAAACATAGATAAATTTACTCACCGAAAACCGCTTAGTCAAATGTGTCAGTAGCTGATAGGTTTTGTCTAAGGGTTACTTCATTTTTTACACACAAAAACCAAGGAAAAAATTTACATTTAATTTGGGATAAAAAATCACGAAAGTACCGTCAAACAACAACAACTTGTTTGTTAATTGCTCACAAAAAATTAGCAATGTACTGTTATTGAGTTGAGCCCTTCTAATAAATGTGTTTATTTTTAGACATAGTACATACACATAGTACACATTGAACAACATTTTCTAGTTTTAAAATAAAATAAAAAATGTGTGCAACAGTACAAAATAAAGAGCATATTACTTTGGGCAATGGCGAAAAATGCATTAATTTAACTGAATCCTGTATACTGTAACTCCAATATGATTTACATTATACCTACTTTAAATAGACCAGAAATCATTTTTAACTATAAACATAATGATATATAAAATTAGTCTAGAAGGCACATCTAACGAACACAGGTTTATAATTTTTTAATAATTCTATTAATGTAAGGTTTAATTTTTACAAAATGTTTCCAAAAAAGTTAATATTTTTGTAAAATATTTCGAAATCTTTTTTTTACCTTCTCCATATTTGGGAAACGTGCTGTTTAGTACGTAAACATGTACTATGTACTATGTATTTCATTTTTATCAATTATTGATTCACAAAATCATATCCTTGAGTAGCGTCTCTCTTTCATGAAAATCCTCAGAGCAAAATATCAATGGTAATATTTTTAATATTTAATACTACTGCGAAATTTAAAAATTGCAACTAATCATTAGGATCTCCTTAAAACTAAATACTTTTTTTAAGGAAAGGTCACTTGTGGCATATCATTTTAAAGCGGGTAAGTATTAGTGATATTATACAGTTAGTAGCTTGACACAATAATTTTCAAAATCTGTCTTAAAAAAGTTATAGCACAATTTGTTTCTTAATTTTTCAAAATATTGTTTTCAAGTAGATTTTACAAGCCCTTAAGAGGGCTTATTTGGGACGAACTGGACTTTTCCTGATAGAAGATTTTGTATAACTCTAAAAATTGCGATAGGTTTGGTGAAAGGTGAAAAAATAAGATTTTTATGGCCAGTGTCAAGAGTTTTAATATTTTGATTTAATTCAATAATAATTACTGATGCTGGAAGGTGAAATAAGATACAACTCCGAAATTGCTTAGTCTTGTTGCATTTTACATGCATGATAACCTCTTAATTTTTACAATAATTACCAATCACCTGAATAAATAATCATGTTAAACCAATTGAGATTTAACATGATTATTTGGAAAATCCAAACATTTTATTTGGAAAATCCTTAAAAACAAATTTGTAACTTTTCCTAAAAAATTGGAAACGGTAAAAGGCACAGCTATTAATTAAACTGGTAAAAAATCAATTTAAATATGAAAAATTTTATGGAAGAAATATTAAAACAGTTTTGGGTAAAAAATTCGAATACTTATTATAAATACTGTAAATATATTTGCTAAAATGCGTGATTCATTATGGGCTACATATATTTTAAGTAATATAAAAAATGATAGAGTGATAATTCTAAAATAACCCATGTAATCACTACTTAATCACAATAAGTTCTTTAGATGATCAAACGAATTAGTTATTTTCAGTGCGGTACCAATCAAACAAGAGCATTATAACAAAGAACACAACAATAAAGACTGACGTGACTGCACACAATAAACTTGGTTGAATCAGATTCAAAGAAGGAAAATACTTTACCAGAATCGATAGTTATTACTGTTATTAATTTGAAACTTCCTTTCTCTTAAAACGGTCTTTGCTGTGATTCTATAATTTATTTTAATAGCTTGAGTCATGTTCACAATTCTAAACTTTGTGTACATTTCAATAACAGTTGAATTTAATGGTTGTTTTACAAAAAATTGTACGAAACTTTACAAAAAACGGTAAATTAAACGAAAATAAATGAAAAAATAAATATGACATTTTAAACAATTTTTAACAAATAATGATTCTAACATTTTACTTCGTTCATTTCACTTAGATATTAATTTATTTCAGTTGGAGGTGGTTTAATCGTAGATACATTTCCAAGGAAAATATACGTGACAAGTTCTGAATAAACAACCAGGGTTTGAGCCATTTCGAAATGTTAAGTCCGATCACGTTCCACTGTTGCACGTAAATTATTACGCGATATGATCTGCAAAGACACCGGGACACTTTCCTGACTTGCCAAAAATGTACAAAGATAGTGGCAATGACAATAATTCGAAAGACATAAAGGTTTTATTTCTATTTTGAGTTCCATTCAATAAATTTTAAATTAAAAATATTTTTCGCAAAAGCTGTGCAAGTAATTTTGGCCAAAAAAACACTGAGTAAAAGTTAATTATTCATGTTTTTCATTTAGATCTTACTTTGCAAAAACACTAAAAAACACATAAGAGTATTATGAAAAAAATACTTTGAAAAAGGATGAATAAATCGGCCTTAAAAATATTAGTTAATCAATGTTGGATGAGATTCTTTTTATAACAACAACAAATTGATAGTTATAAGCTTTCCAATTTTAAAGCTCATTAAGGTATGGATAAGTTTATTCAATAGTAAAATTTAAATCTGAATGCAACTGTAATATATAAATACCAGGTGGAACAAAAGTTAATAAAAGTATTGATTTGATATATTTTTTAATTTTACAAACTATCCTTTATTTTCAAGTTATTATGATTAACCTGAATTTAAATTTTATGTTTATGTTTACATAAACAATAAATAAATAAACAATTTATAATTTATAAATAAAAAATTTATTTATTTATGTTTACCGTGATATTTTTGTTAAGATAAGCTTGAATGAATTATGACAAAATTTGTTAGGGCATTCTTGAACTGTTTGACTAAAAGAACAATCGATATGGTAAACCTACACATATTTTTATCCTTAAATGTGTTATGTTTAATTTAATTTGATTTTGTTTTTGTGTGCATTCATTAAACAAAATTTTAAACTTCAATATCCAAGATACATTATACTTTTAAGTTCCCAACCCGAAAAAGTCGGCCCTAACATTGGCAAACCTGGTGCATAAAAGTACATTATTTTTAGGAAGATTTTAGTAAAGTAAGAAAATAATCCATCTTTTACCGAATTTCCCCATAGGGAATACGCTATTACGGTAGTAGCCTTTTTCATTTTAAGGTCCCCAAAGGCCAAAAATACCGTTCGTTCTTTTTCATATGTATGTCCGTGGTACTGATAACTTTAGACAGGGACCTCCGATTTTAATGAAATTTGGTATGACGGTGTAGGACCAGGTCTATTTTCATGAATTCGCGAACCAGCATTATCGGGTTATGAAAACGAGGTTTTATGGAGTTTCTAAAGGATACTTTATAGATAAAATTGAATATGTTTCTGTCTTGTTTTTAATACATTTAGTTATAAAGAACAATACAGAAACTTATTAAATGTTATCTATAATACTCTAAAACTATCTTACAGCAGAACCGTGGCTATAATCACAAATTATAAATTTAAATCTGTTTTACATTTAAGTGTTTCGTTGTTTTTCTAAAAATATTTCACAACGTATCATAACATTAAAATTTCTCATCAACTTTAACTACCAAATCTTATGAATAAATCCACAAAAATTTCATTACAACACAGAATGTGGTTTGTAAACATAATACACATTACATTAAAAACAAATAAAATGTAAACCAAAAATTGTTAACCTTTCGCAATGTAAGGCTATTGTTTGTAACCGAAATCAGTTCTAGATGGATGTAATTTATTGATCACTGAACAACAAAGGTGAAATATGTTTTTCAGAACACAGTTGACAAACCGTTATCGCACGGTCAGATTCCGATTATTACAGTTTAAAACTCTTTCTAGAATCAAAGCAAAAGCGTAATCTCCGTGTTAACAGAACAAAGGATGTGTATGTACCTGTTCAAAGTAAATTGAACTGAAAGGATGTTTGAAAACAATCAATCAGGAGTATTACATGATATAAGCACTCTTTCTGACTTAAACAGGTATTGTATAAACGTTGAAATAAATGTTTTGTACATACTTTATAATCTTTTAAGGTCATTATGAGACACCTTTATGATTTAATCAAACCTGAAAAGTATTTTGCTAATATTTAAATTAATTCAATTTTATCTTAAAATAATGGACCAACCGAAATAAATAAATATGGTTTTGTAAATTTAATTTCTGTACTAGTGAAAGAATAAATCATTTAGCAACTGCCCATAAATAAATTTCTTGGTAACCTTTGACTGGCATGTATCCTGAGTGATATCTACAGTAATTGATTGATCACGGCACCACAACAGCACTACAGTAGACTCCTCACCGACACCGGGCCGCGACTGGCTACGTACGGCGCGGCGGTTGGCGCGCGTCGCCCCGAACACTGCTCGGCTGTTGTCGCCAAGTCTCGGCCAACCTCGGCATTTGTGGATACAGTCGGTTCGTTAAAAAAAATAATTTATTGTAAGTTATTATACCACAAATTTTTCCATTTCATGAAATGACAGTAATCAAGTTTCCATTAATTTAAATGTTTTGCTAAAAGAAAGTTATCCGAGTTTAAAAACCGAACCCAGAAAAGCTTAACATTATACTCAGAATTAAACCATTTTGACACAGCTGTTATTTAAAACAAAATGAAAGCAAAATAATTAATACGTACATTTAAACCAACTTTTATTAAGTCCGCAACTGGGTAGAGAAGAGAACCTTTAAAAGCTACTAACTTTTCTCGAATGTTGAATCATTTGTTTAGGGTTTCTAGCTTTTGAGAAGATTATAAGTTTTTCCTCATGATATTATTATTGAAAATCCCATAAAATCACATGATGCTTATTTGCCAAAACAGAGAACAGTGTTATAATTTGTTGAGTACCGTATCGATTATTAATAATTAATTATGAATTATAATTTGACTTCCGTTATTATCCTACGCAGTAACCCCACAACAGCTGCAACCTTACTTGCTTATCTCTGTAGGTAGAGTTTATGGAAAACAATTTCATTGTTTTACAATAAAATTATTTGATCTTCGATGAAACATTTAGGCCTACACTTTTTAGAATTTTTTTTTAATTCTCATTTTGTGTTACAATAATATCTCTTTTACATTGTACACGTGTACATTTAGTTAATTATATTTTGGTGAAAAAGCTCTAAAACAAATTAATAATACAAGTAGTTTCTATAAACTGCACCACGTACTAAAAAATTCAACAAGAAGCTAAACTTTAAGAATTGCATTTTACTACAAAATGTGCGTGAGTTGATCAAACTTAAAAATTTCCTGGCGTGTATATTTTACCTTGTTTGCGTCGGTAGTAACTTCTTCCCTACGGGGAATTTACCATTACACCTTTCATATTTTATTCAAACTCCACCGCTAGTTGCGGACAAGTATTTTCGTCGAACAGTTCTTGCAGTTATCGGACATTTCGAACATACGCATTAACTGAAAATACCCTTGAATATGCCTATCAATTTTCTCGAAAAATACGTTATTCATTAACATGAAAATATTTTAAATATTAACCAAGTATATAATGTTTAATTTTGCTGAACATATTCAATGTTTTGTTATATATGACAGCTTATACAGAATGCATTTATCAATTTGTTAAGAATCTTACTCTTAATAGGCAGGGGGTTTTTGTATTTAATGAAATCAACATTCCTAAACGAAACAGGGGGTTTCACTTTTGATATTGGTAAATATTTAATATAAAACTAGATGTTTTCTAATGTAAAAAAATGTAAAAAATCGATGTTGCCACATTTACAGAGTGGACACAACACAGGGGACATCCCCGAGAGGAAGTTGAAGAGGAAACTGTGTTGGCCTACGTCATGTTATATATTATTTTAAAGTTCTTTAAATTTAGCCTAGATCAAAATTCTACCAACCCAATCTCAAAAGGTCGAATATAACCTATATGCATTATGAAATTTCGGTAATATGTTTTTATGCAAATAAGTTTGACTGCCTGCCATTTCTGGTTCAATCGTTCATTTGATGTTGAGTTGGCGACATTGTTTTTAATTCTATTTTAATTCTATTTATCACCTTTTTTAAAGATCCCAAAAATCAAGTCTAAGGTTCTCTTTTAAGTCTTCATTTGCCGTCTTCGATTGCTGTCCGATATATTATAATTACATTATAATTTTCAGCCCAATTTGGGAAAACCCATGAAAATTTTAATGAAATATTCAACGTAAGCTTTTTGGATTCTGTTTGACAGAAAGCAATGCCGCAAAGCCGATCTCAAATGAACGTTTGTGTCAGAAATGGCAGACAGCAAACTTTGCATAAAAGCATTTATTTGATTTGTGCATTTTGATCTACATTCAAACACCTTTAAAATTTTATATAACATGACATAGGCCAATACAGTTTACTTAACGACTTCCTCTAGGGAGCGTCCCCCGTGTTGTGCCCACTCAGGAAATGTGGGTACACAACTAAATGTCCCCAACAATAATCAATAGTAAAATTTTTATATTCTCAAGTGTGGCGAATCGTGTGCATATATAATAATGTAATCTTACTGCTTACCGTCAAACACGATCAAACTTATGTCCTTGTACGACGGCCGTTTCGGAGATTACTCAATCGACGGGTACACGTCGCAGCACACTAAACTATGTCATTAGTTAAAATTGTCTTAGCTTTCGCTGCGTCAGTTCGATTAAAAATAAACACAAAACACATATTACAATTAAAACGACACGAACAATACATTGGAGCACGTGCACGGCTGTAGATGACAGGCGACCGACTCATGAGTGAAAACATACTAAGATTACATTATTATAGTAAAATTTTGTTAGATTTCCTTATTAAGACATCAGTTTAAATTAAATAATGTTATATTTAATTAAATAATATCGGTTTAGATTAAATTATGACATCAGTGCATGCTCAACCTGTTTAGAGCCTGGGATCTGTATTGTCCGGTAGATGAACAGAAACCCATTAAAATTTACATCGGCCCCTAATGCTACGACCTACAGGATTTAAAATTTTCGTTATGTTTGTAATATTTTAGATGAATTAAATGGATTGAAATAAATCCTTAGGGACAGATGACTGATGGTTTTCTAATGACGAATTCTACCAAACCCTGAATAATAGATGTTCCAGTTATAAAATGTTTATTAAACTAATTCTGTACAGATAAACTAAAATTTTAGTTGAATTTAGACCAGTGTGCGATATCGAGTTCATATTGATAAAGTGTCAAAAAAATATTACACTTAAAATACACACTTCTTATTCTTTGACACTGATGGTAGAGTGCGTGTTACACCTAATTTCGTTTTAAGACAAAGAAAAATTCGATAGGCCTTCAATAATTCAATAGACATTTTATTTGTTACGACGAAAGAACAATTAATTAAATAGATTGTATTTTCGTTTCATCGTTTGTTTTACGACGATTAAACCAAGCGGCATCGGGTGATACTTTTTTGTGGATGTCCGCCTAATCTATCAATAGTCGACATGTTTAGTAATCTATTTTTACAATAAGTTGCTCATAGATAAAGTAGTGGAAGGATTGTGTTCAGCCTTTAATCCACTCGTGAGTTGTCTGGATCTCTCTCATGGTTTAAATGTCATCATAATATAATCTTTGCATAACTACCATTAATTTTTAAAAACTGAGTTTTAATGAACCATCGTCCACTCATAGGTCTGTAAAATGCTGAAAACAAAATTCGGCGCCGTGTGACTGTGAGAGTCACATTGACATGTCTTGCTGATCAGCATTCTGGACCCGGCCGCTGCATGACAATGCAACTGTGCACCACTGCAGCGGCTGACAGCTGACTAGCAGCGCCATGCAAACGTCCTGCTACGCTTGGGATTATGCGTTATTCTTAAAATATGTCCGATAATCAAATATTTTAGTGTTATAACTTGAAAATTTATTTTTAAGGGAATTGTTTTTCCTTAGAATTATATAAAATGTTTAGACAATCAAGATACTTGATCAAATCAAAGTAATAATTGTACTTTGTACCCATAATATTATAGTTCTTCCTTCGCAACAAACTCACATAGATGACGCCTTTGAAGTGTAACATGTAGTGATTGAAATATCCATGGCCTTTCAGACTTCCTAATGAGTAAACCAAGTGAAATCAGAGAAGACAGTCGCCAGCTTTGACTAGTCAGTGTGTATTCATTGTTTTCTCTTTAGTATAACCAAATAGCCCAACCCATCCGAACGGTACTATTTATTTTAACTCACATGCATGTAGCTTTGAATTATAGAGATAAGCCAAGAAAATTTTTTGCAAAATTTTTATTAAATTTTTGAAAGTAGTACAATCTAAAAAAATAAAAACATTTATTAGCTTAAGAGGTGGCAAGTGGACGCTGTGTCACGTAAGAGAATGTACTTTAGAGCTTGGTGCTTAGGTTTTTCGCAAAAGACATTTTCATCATACTGGGCCGAATAGTTTTTTTCAACCCCAGCTTCATATGTAGGAAATAAAATTTCTCCGAACTATTAATTATACCGGTTGTCACAAACTACTTGTACTCCCCTTTTAAAAATGTACAGAATTAATATTTAAGAAAAACTAATTGTACCATTATAGGCAAAACTGTTTATGATCTATCGATTGACAGCAATCTCAATATACAAGGGTACAAGAAGTCAACTTTCCAGACTGGACGTCACTAATTTTAAATGCCAACCCCTACTTTTTATAAAACTTTTTGATTCTAAACATAATTTTAAGGCAAATTTACAATTCAATCTGTACCCATAATCCTTACGGCTAGGAGAAGATGGCGATTGAAATTTAGATTTTTCTGCGATAAGAATAACATGGAATAAATTTTCAACTCCATCATCTATGAAAATTTTCCGTTAAGCAAACATGTCCCAGCACAAAAATGTCTTAGACTGTTCGACTGTAAAATATTTTCCATCATAAATTATTAGTTTTGTCTTTAATTATTTTATTTTTACATAAAATTTACAACATGGCGGATATCATTAAAACCGAATGAAAAAGTAATATTTGTTAAGTGATAATCGATATTTTACAATGGAAATTTTTTAATGAGTTTATAAGACCTTTTAATGCTTGTATAACACTGTTTAACGTAAAATTTTCAGAGATAATTGATGGGGAATATTTCCTATGTTATTCTTGTGTGAGAAAACTAAATTTCAATACCCGCTATCTCGTAAACCGTTAGGATTAGGCTAGGCGCACACGGGCGATTATTTTAAGGCAATTATTTCATCGACCAGTCTGTGCATCATTGGAAAGAATAGGAGCGCGCACACAGGCGATCAAAAGTAGCGCCGATTTTAAAATCTGTGGCAAGTCACAGATTTGTGGGCGAGGCGATAGTCGGCCGAAAATCTGTAACATACAGTTTGTAACCTGTCCGCGCACACAGGCGATTGAATAATCTGCCGATCGCCCGTCAGTAGCTACTCACTCGAGCTCCGCAGTCACCGGTGACTTTGTTTGTCTTGTTGTATATTTGTGCCAACAATTGATAACAAAGCATCAAAACTTTTTTTACATTCTGTAGTAGTTAAATAATTTCCTTTCGTCCTCTCGTAAGGTGTTATATATCTTATGAAACTGTCCTTTTATAAGTCTCTGACTTACAATAGGGTGTACCCAATACCTACGGTGTCTTCTTCTTTTTTTAGCCCGCATCAATAGTGCACAAACACACGTTAAAAGTCCATTTTATGTCACACAGAATGAGAACTACCACGCGAAAACAATCGTTACGTGTGCGCCTTCACATATATCGAGGGCGATTTTTAATAGGCCGATTTTTTTTATCGGTCAATTAAAATAATAATAATAATAATCTTTTTATTGCAGAAGACAATGATACATTGCATTGCAAAAGTCAAAAATATAATATATAAGTTTCCATCTAAACAATTCAAATATGAGTTTTAAGTTCTTCCATCAGTGCCGAAGTTTTATTCGCGGTAAGACCTATAGGCTAATTTAGCTATCCCAGTAGTTCATCATGAATTTGTCAACCGAGTACAGAACGTTTGACACCAAAAGGCTCTTCAATCGAGTTTTGAACAAATTTTCATTTGGCGCGTGTTTGACACCTTCAGGGAGTTTGTTGAGGATTTTGATCCCAAACTGCGAAGGCAAATGCTCAAAAGCCACAGTTCGGTGCTGTTGTACTCTGTAGTCATCCCTACCCCTCGTATTGTATTGGTGGATGCGACTGCCTTGAACAAGCGAGCATTTATATTTGCAGTACACAGCCACCTGAAAAACGTAGAGGGCGGGCAACATGAGTAACTTATAAGCTCCCTGAAGGCATCCCTACACGACTCTCTTGGATTCAATTTTGAAATGATTCTCACTACTTTTTTCTGCAGCCTAAATACTCTTTCAAGTCTGTATTTGGTGCAGCTACCCCACAGACATATTCCATATGATAAGTGGGGGTAGATAAGGCCAAAGTAGGCCATGAGCAGAACATTTTGGGAACAAAATTTTGATAGGTTGCGTAAGGCGAAGATCACAGATGAAACTTTAGCACATACATGTTCAACCTGATCTTCCCAAGTAAGACCTTTATCAATATGCATTCCCAAGAATTTAAAGGAATCTGTTTCCTCCAGTTTCCTCTAGGAGGTCGTCATCCACCATGGCTGCGATTTGCTGGCCACAGGTTTGCTGTCGGAGGCAAAATTCAATCATATTTGATTTGGAGTTGTTTGTTTTGAGGTTAAATTTGGAAAACATCTGAATGCACAAGTTTAGATCAATGAAAGATTTTATCTCCAAGTCTTGTTTTGATTGGGTTTTGAAGCATATTATTGTGTCATCTGCGTACTGAATCACCTTTCCATTCTGGATCGATGAACTGGTACCGTTTACGTAAATCAAAAATAACACTGGCCCTAGGATGGATCCCTGAGGGACACCTTGGACCATATCTTCTTTCTGTGAAATTGAATGTTCAACTTGGACACACTGAGCTCTGCCCTTGAGGTAGGACGCGAGCCATCTCAATGGCAAACCCCGTATGCCATATTATTCTAACTGGAGCAGCAGTGTCTCATGATGCACACAGTCAAAAGCTTTCGAAAGGTCGAGAAATATGCTTAGCACATGTTCTCTCCTCTCGAGGCCATCGACAACAGCTTCCACAAGACTTGATACTGCGTTAATTGTGGATTTGTTTTTCCTAAACCCAAACTGATCGGTGTGCCCAAAAAATCGCCCAAAAAAAAACCCAAAAAATCGCCCGTGTGCGCGTACAAATTAAAATGTTAAGTTGTTTTAAATTACATGTAGAATCCAAAACGCTGTAAAAATTTGGGATTTGTATTTAAAAATCCAGTCTGGATAGGTTATACTTGTTGTACACCCTGTTCATTTAAATTAGTGTCAATCGATAGAGTGTAACCAATTTACCTATAAAAATAAATTTTTTTGTGAATAATTATTTATTTTATTTAAATAAGGCTGTATGGGTGGTCTGAGACACCCGGTATATCTCTGATCCTTTACTCTAGTAACAACGCTAGTGAAAACAGTGATAACAGATCAAATGGTATATTTATTAGCTGTTCCGTTTGTCATATCATCTGATCTCTTTGTACTAACGTATTTTACAACAAAAACTTTACACATAAGGAAAACCTGCGCAATCCTCTGCAAACTCGTTTAATTGGTTATTCACCAACCGAAGCGGATGGTAGTGTTAAATTAAACTACATTATTTAATTTAACACTATTAATTAATTGAAGAGTGATAATTCAAAAGAAAAATTACTGACGATATGAGGAATGACAAAGTCGGTGAACGCACCTCTGATTGAACTAAAAAAAACAAATCAGATCTATTTGAAAAATTATATCTTTTAAAATAAAAAATTTCAATAATCTTTCATTGTTGTTTACTTCAAGGAAGTATTAGTTCCTGCTCTGACGCCTACCTGCAGCCTCACAATAGTTATTTACCCTACACCGTGTACAATATAAATCATGGCCGTGACTTGGCGCCGCGCTATCTCGCCTCGCACTCAAGCATCCTGAATGGATGTTTATACCGGACAGTTTTCACTCCAGTTTAACTAAAAATTTTCAATTTGCATACTATAAAAATAATTTTTTACATGTTTCAGGTAAATTTTAGGTTAAAACTAATCACAGTATGGGTCTTTTTTCCAATTTATATTAAATATAAATTTTATTATTACTTTTTCACTTTATTAGCGTCACAATTTTTTCTGTATTTTATAACTTTGGTAACTCACTGCTCCATTTAATATAATTTAGGCCTGCATTAAAATATAGTAAATATATTATAACATATTTTTCTGCATTTTCTTAAAACTAACGTAATATCAAATCGTTTTTATCTGAAAGATTTCAATTAATTTTTAATGGGTAAATTATACATCGGTAAAAATAAGGAAAATTATGATTGCAAGTAAAACTTAATTACTTCTACTGTTTCAGGCCAGGCAACTTTGTGCTGAAAAACTAAATCTAAATCATATTGAAGAAATAATCATTGAATATAAAATTAAAATAATATTTTTTAGGAGATTTGAAAAATTTGCAATATTTATTTACATTTTTATAATAGCTAAATTTAAAAATGTATTATTTCTGGCTAAACAATATTTATCATTTTATTATTGCTAACTACATCAACGTACATAATATATTATGGTCTAAAAGTTTCATTATTTTGACACAAATGGAGTAAGCTAAGATTTAAGAAAATGTCACCCAAGGGCGTGGATTGACGTCCTGACGTGAAACTCAAGTTCAACAACTTCGCACACCTTCTCACTGATGTCAAAAAGTTTGTAGAATCATGCCGTCGTATGATTCAAATGATTTCTCATAATGTAATCCATAGAATCAAACAAATAAGAGGCGTGTATACACAGCTAAAGTTGATTACTATGATTGTGAATGCTACTAGGTTTGAATCACACCTAAGATGTGGCATAGCAACTTGAGGTGGAACAGCCAGTACTACATTAAGAGAGTCCTTATCCAGCAGAAAAAAGGAATTACATGCCTAGCGGGTCTCTCCTTTTGAGAGAGTTGCGGAGAGTCCTCAAATACCTGGAAATCCTCGATGTTGTCTCCCTATACTTACATTAAACTATTCTACATACAGTGACCACTCAACAGTTGACACCATCCAACAGTACAACACCAGAAACACCTCAAATTCCACCCTTCCACCTCATCATCTGAGCCTTTTCAAGAAAAATACATCATACAGAGGAGCCGAGTATTTCCATCACCTCTCAGAACATCTGAAGCAACTTACACCCCTCTATTAAGTATTTTGTGTGTGTACTCAAGACACAGCTCAGGCTCTGGTTGCTTGAACACTCTTTCTACACTTAAGCTGAGTTCATACAAAGATGACAAAATCAATTCACCTGGCCATTAACAAACACAAACAAACCACACTATTGTAACAAATACACTTGCCATTATGTCTGTTCTTTATGAATACGAGAAATTAAGAATTTTTACTTTTGTGAAATATGAAAGTCCTAGACTTTGTGTATAGACTTTGTGTCCTAGACCTACGCATAATAATCCTTAAGTTGAAGTGACTTCTAAGTAGATTTTTTTTATGAGTGAAAAACTGATAGCCTATATCTGTTATCGCTTAACCCATATGGTCAGTGTATATATGTTATCCCATATAATGGCTTCACATGGTCAAAATAATTTTTTCATACTAGAAATACCTACTTCCAGTGTTCCTTATGGCAGCATACATGCACTCTTTCCCCATATTAATCATATGGTGAATAGACACCAATTTCCTTATTTTTATAAGCACGTGATAGAATTTTGTTTACAGGTTCATCTGGCCAGACATAATATTACCAATTTGGAAAGTCGCTGAGTACACAGGTCTACTGTGAGGAAGGGTATTTTTATTTAAATTAAATTAAGTTGAAATATTATTAGAATAATACACCTTTATTGCCTATACTTAAGGTACTGAATTTCATAAAAAGTTGTAGGAAAACTCATAGATTTAAAAAAATTAAAACTGGCAAATATTTGGTTAACAAATCGCTTTTGGGAAAAAATTTCATATTTTGTCCTTAAATAATTGTGTATTTATGATAATCTCAATAATATTTTTGCAAGGTTTTAACTGATTGGAGGGATTGGAAACCTTTCTCCTTGCTCCACTGTAAGTATCATTCAACTGTTGTAGATGTAGGTTCTATCTTGCTGATCAGTTTCCGCACTAGTTGAACAGCCGGTCAGCACTGCGCTGCACCAATGGACAATCAGCGCCACATCAGAGCCGTCGTCGGTAAATGATTGACGTCACTCAGCATCAGTGCCGGATGCATCAGCACCTGTCAATTATCGTGTGATTGCCTGTCAGCACGACCAGACCACGCGGAACCAAGTGTGGAGTAACGTGCATTATTAATTGATTGTTCAAAATTCAACGAGGCTCTTTTATTCTACAAAAGGAGTGTCGATTTCAGAGTAATAGTTCATACTTGTTTTGCTTTGATAAATCAAACAAACGGTTGTCGACATATATTAAAATAAGCCTTACATAATTTTGATATATCACATTATAGTAAAATTCACTATTTAGTCCAATGGAAATTTTAACGGCTGTGTCCCACCACACCTGCTCTCGCCCTGCAATGTTTTCATTTGTGGTTATGTTTACCATTTGTAATATCGTATAAAAATATGATTAGGGATTGATTTGGCAACAATGGACCAACTCTCATCTGACTAATTTTGTGAACCTTACTATAGTAAGCTTTTTAACTGCGGTACTGAAAGCCATAGGAAATTTTGTACTAATTTTAGTTTGAACATTGTTATAGAGCCCTAAAAACTTGATCAACTCAAATCTAAACTAAAAGAAATAAAATTAAATATATACAAATGTTTGTTGAGAATGGTAGATGTACATTCTATTCTACAATTGTATCTGTATTATAAATAATCTAAATTAAAACAACAGTTTTTCGATGGCTTTTCTTTTATTAACACTTGTAGATTTGTAAATCAAAGTCTATAAATCAATGAAATAGCATTTGACAGTTTTACTTAAGCCCTTCCGGTAACTTTTTTAATTCACTTACTTTTTTCTATAGATCAGTAGTTATAGTCAGAGTAATGTATCATATATGTATCTTAGTAATGCATAATCTTAAACACACTTTCAATATAGTGTTAAGGCAAAAACATAATAAATACTATATCATTTCTCAAAAAACAGGAAATTTTAAATAGGAAATGTTTTTTTTTTAATTTACCATAAACATGTTGGTGTGCATGTGTTATTGAAAAAAACACTATATATTTTTCAAATAATACTTAAAATTACTACTTTTTATACAATTAAAACAAAAAACCATTTTAAAGTATTGTTTGAAAAAATTAAAAATAGTCAGCATGTAAAACGTAGATTTTCATCGTTTTTGACATTACACAAAACCAACAAAGCCATTACTTTACCAAATTCAGGTGGAAGCCCCTCAGGGTTAGTGTTTTAATAATGCGTGGATGAGTTATCCAGCCTAATGAAAATAGGATGACTCAAAAAAAAAGTTAATACTTTGGTTTTCCGGGATTAAACTTTCATTAAAATATAAATTATGTTATGAATTTACTATTAAGCCACTCTCTCTGAAAAGGACGCTTTTAATTTAAGCCACAGAGCGTACCCAGTCACATCCGTGCTGTGAAAATCCAGGGTTGCTGCACAACTTAACCTTTAAATTAAAGTATCTAACTAGACTTTTTCATAGATGTGTTAAAGTTTTATGGAATAAAAGTGAACATCACACTTTGCCTTTTCCATTTAAAATAAAGAAAAATAAAATAAAAGTTATATAATTAAAATTGTTTAAAAAACAATGTTTTATGTTTTTTTTTTTAAATTCAGTACAAATTATTTTACAAAACTATAAAAAATAACTTAGCCCTTTGTTTATTTTTTTTTTTTCATTGTGCTGCAGAAAATATTTGTGATTTTTATAGACCAACTCTAAAACAAACATTGTGTGTAAAGGAAAATTATTTTTTATCCAAGGGTTTTCATATTTTATTAAATGGGGATTTTAACTTGATGAATTTATTGGAGATAGTCACAAGAACGGGATGAAACTGGTGTCTGTTCCATAGCCCTTCATCACATTGAACAATTTTGATAACTACAAAATTCAACCAGAACTAGATATAACTTTAGAAATAAACCAATATGTTACATTTGATAACATTTTGAGTATTTGATAACGATTGAATCAATTTATACCAGAGTGCTTCAGGCCTGGCAAGTGAGCGAAGCAAACAAAACTCTTCAGTTGGAGAGTGGGAGGGGGGTGAGGATATGCAAATAAATTCGTCTTGAAAAGGAACCAATAAAAAAAAGCCAAAGGATCAAAGGTGCCGGTTTGATCCTGAAAAAATTTAATAGCTTTTTTTAAAGATTTGAGACTGGACTCAGTTGCCATTTGGCATGATGCTATCTAACAGTGGGTCGATATAACATGTATTAACAAGACCAGTGTTTAGACTGTTCTCCTTCAAAACGTTTTTTTTAAAAGTGCCACGTGTTGAAACACAAAAAAATAAAAAAACAAGCCTTTTAGGGCTCGGCAATTCTACTCATGTAACAATAATTTATTCTGCTGGCAATATTAACTATTGTATGGGAATTTAAATAAGAGCATTTTAACAAATTATTTCACATTTTAAATCACATTACTGGTTTTAGCACTAAGATCATTTTCCATTTTTTATTAAAGAATCTTACAATTCTTTGGTCACTCGTGTGACCAAAGAGAAGTAATAATGTCATGTGATATTACATAATGTTCCAAGTTAGTTTACCAAGCAAATGCTTGGTCTCCCAGGTACAGAATAAGTAATAATGCGCAGCATCATAGACATTAATAACAGTTATGAGCTGTGGTATTTAACTGAATATTTTTAACTAACTTATTTAGTAAAATATTTTAATTTCCCCTTAGATTTATTAATATTCTTAATGGTAATGTCCATCTATATCTAGAAAAGAGGAAGTATGTTGCCTACGGACTCCGAAACCGCTCGGATGACTAAGGCATTATTAATAACTAAGCATTATTCAAGGAAGGTTTGTGAAAAGTTTTGTTCCAATCTGTCCAAAGGGCTGCAACCCAGAGGGGGAGGGCATTCAATAGTTTGAATAAAAATCTGAAAATCTCTGTTTTATCTATTTTTATTGGTTGCTAAGAAACAAATTCAATGAAAATTTCTAATTATAGGTATTCTTGTGATTTCTTATACAGTGTGATTGATAAGTCCCGGAACGGTGAAATATATTTTTTACCATTATAGATGAAGTAATGAAACTTGGTATACCAATAATAGCCATAAATATCTACTCTTTTAAGCTATTATCACTTTTTTATCCCTTAAGGGGGATGGCCCACGAGGAGTCAGTCAAAATTCTTAAATAGCAGCATAGGTCAAATTTGGTATCAAATTAAAGGTCTCACTTAGCAGAGTACAATGCCGCAAACCAGACTTTAAACGGATGACCGGGACCAAAATGGCAGGCATACAAAGTTTCCATTAAAATCATAAGGGTGAAACTTAAAAATGCAATAACTTTCTTAATACTCAACCTTTTGACGTCGGGTTTGTAGCAAACCCAACGTCAAAAGGTTGAGTATTAAGAAAGTTATTGCATTTTTAAGTTTTACCCATATGATTTTAATGGAAACTTTGTATGCCCGCCATTTTGGTCCCGGTCATCCGTTTAAAGTCTGGTTTGCGGCATTGTACTCTGCTAAGTGAGACCTTTAATTTGATACCAAATTTGACCTATGCTGCTATTTAAGAATTTTGACTGACTCCTCGTGGGCCATTCCTCTTAAGGGATAAAAAAGTGATAATAGCTTAAAAGAGTAGATATTTATGGCTATTATTGGTATACCAAGTTTCATTACTTCATCTTTAGTTGTAAAAAATATATTACAACGTTCCGGGACTTTTCAATCACACTGTATATAAGGTGAGCATGACAGCGAGTGAGCATAGCGAACGTGCTGAACCTGACGGTGAGTGTGGGTAGCAAACGAGCTTAGTTACCTATAATAATAATTGAATTTTTTACCTCTATGGAACATAGAGTATAAAATTCTTTTAGACCGACTTTAAATTTCTCTTAGGCAAATTCTCTAGCCAAAAGGCTTTTTTATTCCTAATTTGATTTCAATGAAATTCTCAGGTTAGATTTTAAGTATTTTAAACTAGGTAATAAACTATAATCGAGCAATTATTTTCAAGTATTAAAAAAGCTTATTTTCCGGAATTTTTGACAGAACTTTAGTTGTTTAGGCTACATGGTTTGACTAATGTAGTTGCTATGATCAGTTTATTTTCCCCCATCGCAGCTGAGTTGTCGATGTATGCTGAAAACAACATAACATAACCTTTTCTTGTTTATATTTGCTCGCCGTTATGTTACGTTTTTAAATAAAATTTAATTGATATTTTGACAGACATATTTGTTAAATTAAAAAGATCAACACTGATGTTTACTTATTGAAGTTATAAATTATAGTCTACCAAAAGATAGGCATGTTGATGTGGAATGAATTGGTGTCGTACGGAATTATGCGATTAACTAATTTATGGGATACAACTAATATCTATTTGGGAGAAAGATTTAAATTGAACAACTAATTAGAATGTGTTGTGCCATTGTAGCCCATGTCTCAGGTAACAAAATATGCATTAAGTGTTAAGTAAGCGTAATTCTACAATACTTACATTACTTGATTTTTATTAATTTGCAATCATGGATTTTAAATTGCATTGTTTTTTCGCTCTACAATCTATTTTTCTTTAATTTATAAGCATAATTATTATTAAGTTACTTGCTTATTTTGAGGTCTTAGCTAAAATCATAGTTTGTATGTATTTATTTGTAGGCTAGGCCTAGGATGTACCGGGGCCAACGTTAACTACGGGCCGGCAGGCTTCCCCGCGCCGCCGCTGTGACGTCACCAGCGGAGGCCGACCGTTGCGTCCTGAACCGTGCAAGCAGCCTGATCTCCGTACACTGTACTCGCCAGTTGCCACCCTTCCGTTCAGTGACAGCTGTGTTTGTCTTAATTTCTAATGCGTTTACACGTTTTAACAGTATTTTCACTTAGGGTATTCGGTGTTGTGGAGGTAATAAGAATAACTAGAGATCGCCTCCTGATCAAAATTTCAGTTGATCTGGACCCAAGAAGCTTAAAAACATTTTAGAACTAAAACATCTGTTCTTTTCACAACAGCTGTCTAATGATTCATGATTCTCCTTTCTCCATAAGATTAACATTGGAACTTTGAAAGCCTGTGGGGCGTAGCCCTGGAGTCCGGTGTGAATTAGAATGTGATTCTGCTCATCTACAGGACTAAACCTTTCTAACGGTATGCTCGGATTTCTCCTACGATGTACACGAGCTGAGAAAAAAGGAGGAAATGAAACATGCTTGCGTATTAATATATAGATGATTAAATTCTGTGTCATAAATGCAACGGACGTTTTGTGCACGGAACTGTAAATCTATTTACAATGGAACATGAACAGTGCATAAATATGTTTTAGGCTTCCATCAGACGTGCGTGTACCTTTAAGAGATTTAAGTGAGATAAATGTAATCACGGGGAAATTGTTGAACTAACAAAGAATTTAATTATTTTGGAAGACCACTTTGTTGAGACAGACGTACCGGTAAAAAAAGTGCCTATAAAAAAAAAATTGTGGTAAGATAAAGTTTTATTTTCAGTTTTAACAAGTGACTTCTTAAGTTTTTTACAGCTATATTCAAACGACTCAAACCCAATAAACTTCTGTGTGTTTGCCTTGGGTGACCTGTAAATCTTTTAATCGACTTTTTATTTAATTTTTTCAGTTAACATTTCCTGAGTAATGGACGTTTATTTAATTATCGTTTTGCCTTTTAGACTTTCTAAATTAAAAACTGAGAAAGAATAAATCTAATCTTTGACAAATTAGAGAACATTAAGAAACACAGAGAGGTCAAGCATGGTAAACGAGGTGGCAATTTAATATGGCAATCACTATTGTTTTTTGTAGTGCACATCATAAGTTAACTGCATTGCTGTCATTCAACAGAGTTTATAGGTGTTAATGAATTAACGGAAAAATAGATTGAATTCCCTTGCAAAAACTAATACATTGGCTATAAAAAACCTCATAATATAATTTTCCAGGATATTCAATAAAAATAAATAAATGCCGGTAAAGAATGTTGCTCAATGTTGTGTTCGTCTGAGTTCCTTGTAAAATACCTTACTTAGTAATAGTGAAGAAATGTGTTACTATTTTCGGTAGTACAGTATCCTCTTGAACAATTATTTGAAGATAATTAGAGATAATCTGAATAACAATAAAAAAGGCAATCGTAAAGTAAATAAGTTGTCATCACAGTAGGCCCAATACACTAAGTGAAATGTAAGTTTAATTCTTCAAATAGCCTACTTTTGTTGCCCACAAAATAATATTATTTAATTTGCACCTTTCGATTCCTTTTTTAATTCTCTTTAAAATGATATATCATTTGTAAATATCGAGTACAATTTGCACCAGTTAGAGCAGATTATAGTGCTCCACGTCGGGCGCGCGCAATGCTTTGCAATGTAACGCCGCTCGGCCGGTCAGCCCCCGGCTGTGACGTCACAGTCATAGCCTGCAGGCCCGTAGTTTACGTCGGCCCCAGATGTACGCCGGTTGACTTCGGACGGTTAGATGACGTTCCACTCTTCACATTCGAGGAGATGGAAACCTCCGTTCTCTCCCTAAAGAGCAACAAGGCTCCTGACCCGGACGGATTCCCAGCGAGGCTTTAAAGAAAGTATTTTCAATTAATGCTGACTTGTTGAGAATATGTACAACGCCTGTTTGTAGAAGGGGTGTTTCCGGCTCCCTGGAAAACCACCAGACTTGTACTCATCAGCAAGGGCAAAGGTGATCCCGAGCTGCCGTCGTCCCACAGGCCTTTTTGCATGTTGGACACGGCTGGGAAGCTGTCCAAGAAGCTGATCCGTTCCCGCCTGACGTCTGCCGTGGAAGCTGCCTGGTACTTATGCCTCCGTCAGTACGGCTTCAGAAAGGGACGGTCAACGATTGACGCTATCACCGAAGTCCAGAGAGCTGTGAAGAGAGCCGAGAGCCACAACCATTTCTCTCGCTGAGTAGTGCTTCTTGTTACGCTTATGTCAAGAATGCCTTTAACTCGGCGAGGTGGGTCGATATGCTGGATGCGCTTCGCAACACCTTTCGCGTTCCTGCATATCTGTTGCGACTCATCTTGTTGCGGATTATTTCCGCTCCCGAAGCCTGATTTACGACACAAGGGACGGAACGTGGACGATGGAAGTCACTTCTGGTGCCGCGCAAGATTCAATACTCGGCCAGGATCTCTGGAACGTTGCCTATGACAGCCTCCTGAGGTCGGAGATGCCTGAGGAAACCACTTTGGTTGGGTACGCCGATGATGTCGCAGCTCTCATTGTTGCACGCAACGTTGAGCTGACCCAACTAAAGTTGAACCGAGTCATGCGTGTGGTCAACACATGGATGTCCGATCACGGTATCTCGCTTGCTCTCCGTAAGACGGAGATTGTGATCCTTACGAAGAAGAGGATGGTCACCGTCGTTCCGTTCCAAGTGGGAAGGGAGGTGGTCCAATCAACTCGTGCTGCTAAGTACTTCGGGATTATGGTGGACACCAAGTTAAGCTGGAGGGATCAGATATTCCGTACGGCGGACAAGGCCGCTAAGGTAGTCACATACCTTAGTAGGCTGATGGCCAATGTCGGGGTTCCACGATTCGACAGAAGACGTCTGTTGATGTCCGCGGTTCAGTCCGTGCTTTTTTATGGAGCAGAGGTGTAGGCAGACGCTCTCGATAAAGAGTAGTACAGGTTGCGACTCGCCCGGGTTCAACGTCGAGCGGCGCTCGGGATGTGTTCTGCCTACCGGACAGTGTCCGAGCCTGCCGTCCTGGTGGTCGCCGGAGTTATCCCTGTCAAGCTCTTGGCAGGAGAGAAAAAGGCAATTTATCAGAGACAAGGCTAGATTAAAAGAACACGGCAAGAACAGAAGAGCGCTCCAGAACCTTCCAGCAGTGGGAACACAGCTGGGAGCACGACACCCGAGGACAATGCACTGCGCGACTTATCAAGCACGTCCAACCATGGGTGGAACGGCGGCCAATTCTTGACAATTCACGGCTATCTCGGTCGTACCTGAACCGGATGGGCAAGACCGGTTCACCAGACTGCATTTATTGCTCGGGCGTTCCCGACGATGCGGAAAACACATTCTTC
>CM061534.1:73265424-73285722 GCA_030545055.2 Neoaliturus tenellus
CCAACGGTCTTCATCGATCGGAGGTAATTTGGGCTTCTCTGCAACAATGCAATCAAAATGTTTGATTGATTGCTTGAATGCTTGATAGCGCAGGGAAATTAAGTTGCAATTGTTGTATATCACGAGTATTTAATTTTTTAATTTAAAGGCCTACCTTTTTTTGAACATCTAGGTGACTCTAGTTCAGAAATTTGCCCTTCGGTATCATCGACATTTTCAACAATTGTCTTTTGTTAACAACATTTACAAAAAATACAGTTCTTAAACATCAATTTTATGAAATCACTCAAAACCTAGTTAGGCAGGCTTATTACTCTAGATTTCTTGGGTAGGCCTAAGTTTACACAGTATCACTTAGGTTAACAATTATGAGAATGGTACGATTATTTTACAGTTTCTGTTTTTGTTTTTTATTATTCATCAGAGTCATTGTAAGTTGTCAACAAGAATAGTTAACTACTAAATAAATTCACTGTTGTAAAAAAAAAATAAACCTCACACAAACTCAGACCAAGACTATACAAACCATCAACAACAACAACCCGAACGAACCCGCAACCGCAACCAAACCAAACAAACATGTCTGTCGTCTGCTAAAGTTGATAACAGTGGTGGGTTCCATAGATATATATGGTGGGTTCTCAAGTTAGCCAACATGCAAGCTTGAATTACTATAAAATGAATTAAGAGTCTATTATGAATACTATCTTAAATTGTTAAATTATTTATTTCATTGATGTTCTAAGCATTAATTGCAATCCATTAAAAAAATCGTTTCATGGCCAAACTCGGCATTGCTCCAATACTCTTTTTAATCTGAAATTTGAGTTCCATGCATATAAGTCAATCATTATTCTTACGCATTTAAAATTGGATCGTAAAGCAATTAGAGGAACACTTAAATTTACTCACAACACATACGTTAGTTACTGTAGTCTATATGTAAAAGAAACCAATACACCTCTCTATATTAAATTAAATATAAAATAAGTAGATACATTAACTTTATAGTACTCCGGGATTGAAACACCCAGCATATTAAAATTAAGAAATATATTGAATTTACTACTACTAGGATTTATTATCATTATCAGGTGAAAAGGAAGAACAAGGAAATACAATAAAGTGTAATGTAGATTTTTAACAAGTTCGAAATTCCAAATAACAAGCTTATATCAATTGCAATAACAAGTCTAAATATATTCAACAAATATTCTTTAAAGTTGTAAATTGCCTTTGTGATTACAACGAACTTCTAGTCAGTCTATAACATTTATCACTCTTTTATTGCTGTTTAGGTCGTATCAGAATTTTTGTCAAGAGAAGTTAGCTCAATTATTCGAGGAAATATGATTTTCATGCATAGTTTGAGTAAAGGTACTAGAGCTATGGACATATCCATGAAAAGCAATAAAGTAACTTCAATATCACAAACTTCACGAAATACGGAAAGTAAATCTATGTTTAAAACAGTGTAAGGTAAAAACACGTTTGGACAGTTCCGTCATCTGAGACTTCTAGATCCTACCCACACAGCACAAGTACATCCCAGGATTTCCTAAACATATCCTTATGGGATATTGGAATATCCTGGGGAAATCCTAAGTATCCCAATATTCTCAAAAAGTCATCCCAGGGATCTCCTTGGGATATTGAATGTCCGCGCATATCCCGCGTTTTGGATATTCTTTCGGGATATCCTTAGGATATTCAAATATCCCTAAGGGATGTCGTTAAAACTTGTCTAAAACTTGTAAATTGTAACTTTTTTCATAAAAATTGATAAATAAATGTATTTCTGCTAACGAACAAATTACAAAAATGAAAATAAATCGGAGCAAAAAGTATGGGCCCATGTCAGGATTTGAACCTGGGACCTCTCACTCAATGACCTGACGCTCTAACCCCTTGAGCCACCTGATCTGTGTTCAAAGGTGTTCTCATTTACTATTAAGTATTGAAACTTGACCTTCATCGGTGCACTTGGAAGTTTTGCTTGTCAAAGTAAAAAAGTAAGCCTAAATTTGAAGTAACTTTACAAATTGACTATTTTTATTTAAAAAATTTAAATAAAATAGCATAACCTTTCGAATGTAAACAGTTATATGTAATTTTAACACCGAAAGATTATTAATTATACTTAATATATTTTAATTTGAGTAAAATCACTACATTTTATTTGATGTTGTTTCACATTTTGAACGTGTATTTGATGTAAAATAAATATCCTGTGTACGTTATGGTGTGTAACGGTAAATCAAGATATCCCAGCGTAAACCCAAATATCCCCAATATTTACGAAGTGATTCCAAGGATATCCTAGGGATATTGCAAATCATGCATTTTGGGATATCCTTTCACGATATCCCCAGGGACATTGAATATTTTAAAGAGATATCCTTCGAGACCCATCTGGAACTCCTGTCATGAAGAGAGTCAGCCATGGCATATTGCTTATGAAAATTTCCCATACTTTTTACTAAGAGTTATTTTTATTAAAGAAAATTACTTTTTAAACTTTAGTTTATAGTGAATGACCTATACACTATTTTGCATTAAAGCTTTAACCACTGACACGTCCTAGGGATGTTCTTTGTAGATCCTTTCAACTACAATGTTTGAAGTCAAACATATCTATTTGGCTTGTAAGCTATGTTATTATCCAATGTTATTAGCTTGCTTACTTAATTTTCATGGACCTATATGATAAAAGTTTATTTAGTATTTCAATAATTTACACTGTGTCAACAGATATTTATTTGGGAAATCTTGAGAATATCCTAAGGATGTGAACGATTTTAGAGAATTTAATTAAAACTATGCTTACGGACATATTCCAGGGACTTCCCAAGGAGCTCTTTCCAGAAGTTTTCGAAAAGAGGCCTCAAAGAAAAATGGTATTTTTTGAATGAGTTGATGACTTTAGACTTTTAGCAAAACCCCTATTTTGAATGTTTGAAATAAATTGTAAAAACGCACATATCCTAGGGATATCCTTGGAATATGGCCGTTTACGCAGCTCTGACACATCCTTGGGATATCTCTGGAATATCCTTTGAAATTTTGTTTGAAGGGTGTCTTATAGCCAAAAAAGTAAAACAAATCCATTATAAACTTGTTTTGTTTGAAATTGTTTAATTTTAGTCCTATTTACGTAAAAAGTTTGTATTTCTATTAAATCCCTTTGGGATATGCTTAGAATGTCCTAGAATATCCTCCATATCCCGGGATTTGAATAGGATATTTGGGACTCGGTTGGGATATCCTGGGGAAATCTTGTGCTCAGTGGGTACTAAGCCGATTTACATGGGAGTTGTACCAAAACAAACGTTTTCGGTCCTATATTAGCAGTTTTTTTTTTAATTTTTTTATATATATTTGGTCCTAAGTTAAATTTGTCAAAAATTAAAAATAAACTTTTTATGGAGATTTAACAAAAGGAAAAAAGTAAAACTTTCCAATCCAATGGACGGTTTGTCTGATACTTCCACTGGACCAATTTACGTGCAGTTTGTACCAGTTAAAAACTAAACTTTTCTATATTAGATGGTTTTAGCGAATTTCCCTATAGGGAATACGCTATTACCGTAGTAGCCATGGTAAGACCTAAGCCCGGGACCACTTTACTTTTTCATTTTGAGGTCCCCAGAAGCCAAAAACACCATTCGTTCATTTTCATATGTGTGTGTGTGTGTGTGTGTGTGTGTGTGTGTGTGTGTGTGTGTGTGTGTGTGTGTGTGTGTGTGTGTGTGTGTGTGTGTGTGTGTGTGTGTGTGTGTGTGTGTGTGTGTGTGTGTGTGTGTGTGTGTGGTACTGATAGCTTTTGAACGGGACCTCCGATTTTGATGAAATTTGGTATGAAGGTGTAAGACCAGGTCTATTTTCATGAGTTCGCGAACCAGCTTTGTCGGGTTATGGGAACGGGGTTTTATGGGGTTTTAAATGTGTTTTTGGCATTTTTGGACTTAAATTTTCAAAGTTCATCAATTTTAACGAAAACCATTTAAAAGAGCTTAAAAAAAAACCAATTTAGTATTTTGAATCTTTAAAATAGCTTAACTGGTTACAGAGAAAATTCAAATCAAGTTTCCCATGTTATTCTTATGGGTAAATCTTTAAAAAGTTATATATCGCTTATTGTCAACATATCTTAATAAAAAATTTTATGAACCTTCACTAGGTGGTGAGTAATTAATATTTGATCAAAAACCCTCATGGCAGCAAACCTACATGCTAAATCTCATGGTATTCCCATGGAAAATAAGTGTATAATGGGAGCAAGAGAGATGGAGATAATAAAGTATTTGTTCCTAATCAGCTGATCAGCTGTCTTCTGCATATTTGTCAAATTTGAAATGTTTATGTTTTGTTATTTGTAAATAAATCATTCCTTTTGCATGGAAGAATTGGATGTGCACTTTTATTACTGTTAAAAAAGTCATTTATTGCAGTATAAATTTTAATATATAAATTATTAAATAAAAATAATTTACTCAGAAATATAATGCTATTAAATATATTTTATTTTCTTGTAAAGATTATTAATTATATAAGATAGCCATAAAATTCTTTGATGTTGAAACAATAATTCTTTGGAAATTCGCTGAGTACGCAGGTCTGCTGCGACGGGGGTATTATTTATTTTAACGTTATCTCACCTTCTTATATAACTAAAATCGAATTTTTCCAAACCATTGCAATGAACTAATTTTACAACCTTTCCATCTGCTGATTTTTACACACATGAGGTTTAATCCAGTAGAAGAGCAAACACTCAAGAAGCTTTTGATTTATTATCGTCAGTACCTAAAAATTTACAGGTAGTATATTATTATTTCAATTGAAAGAAAAATAAGAAAAAAAGTAATAACAACATGCAAAACAAAAATTTACACTCTATGAACACTTTATCTATCAAAATCCATGCAACAAACTTCTCAGAACCGAAAAAAGGCATTTAAGAATCCAATCTAAGGATTAAGGAAATCACAAAGTTAAATGAATAAAAAATGGTTATACACTCTTGATTGGTTATATAAACAAAGAAAAAATTACTGATTTTAATTTTTCGCACTGGCGGCTTCTTCTTCTGCCTGTCCATCGCCGTGTCCAGCACACCGACTGACCGGCCGGGGACGGCGCGCCGCGCTTTGGACATCTGCCAGTTGTTGATGGAAATTGCCGTACCGAGAATCAAAATGTTGTGCTTCCTGGAAAATATGGCGAAAATTCACAATATAGATGTAAAAATTAATTAGATTGATGATAAACGCGTCTTCGTAGGACGAATGAAAAAAACTTTTCTGAACAAGTAAAAGTTGTTTGACCAGTCTTGACACTGGTCAAAAAGACCAGTGTAGAAAGATTATTAACAGAGTGATATCTAATGAAAATAAAACTGTTTAATTTATATATTTATTTTTGTATTATTGTATTCAGGATGTCCGGGCTAGAGGTATCAAGAAACAATAACTAGCCTATCCCGTGCGATATAAAAATGTTATTTTAATTTTAAAATAACTACGCGAACAGATGTTCATATGTAACTGTGTTATGTTCTAGAGATATTTCTCCCACCTGAAGACGGGATCAGATTCCAGATCCCGAGATGTCGTGAATTTGTAATTTACTAATCAGTGATGGAAAATGTCCGCAATAATTTACTAAACAACGAACTTTAAACAACGAAGTATGCCAACACGTCATAAATACAATCAAAATTGTGTATACAACGTTTAACAGTCATATTCCAAATACAATGCCTAAAAACTACAATTTAAGTTAAGGAGAATGCAATCTTTCCATGTGACCAAGCTGAATCGTTTCTGGCCATAACAGCTACTTAGCCATGAATATGAATATCAACATGGATTATTTGCATAGGGGTTTATCAAAGACCCTGTGTACCAGGTAACATTACAGATTAACTATGGAACTAAGGCACAGGAGTTGGGAGGATAGCGCCAAAAATGATCACAAACGCATGGCAGGAGATTGATTACCGATTTGACCTCATGAGAGTCACTTATGGTGGTCTGATTTACAACTAAATAAGATATAAATCTTGGTTGTATTTATGACATGACATGACGGCATAGTTATTTTGTACAAAATTAAATTCTTATACTGCGCGAGATAGTTATTTCTAGATACCTCTAGCTCGGATACCCTGTATTATTTATCAATTACAAGTCTTTTATAAGAATTATATCTCCTACTAATGCACCAGACGGCTTTGTCAAAGTGAGGGTTGGATCAGGACAAGGATAATAGTTACTTACCGTGCGGGAGGATCAAGACGAACGCCGTAATTCCTCGGTAGTCCACGACATCAGTGGTGCCAATCGCAATGCTTGTTGCTGGCGCCGACTCAAGTCTTAAATACTTCATCTTGGCCGGCTCCCACTCATGTAGACATGGTCACGTTTGCCCCTTTAGGCCTATCAAACAGCGTTTTATTAATGGTAAATAAACAGAATAAGGTGAATGTTGATTTAAACTTTTGTTCCTATTTTAATGTCAGTAAGTCCTGTGTATGACTAGTTTGGATTTGGACTGCGTTATTAATTAGGCTATCAATCAAAACACATTATTTAAGGTTTTATAAATTGTATGAGCCACATGGGATCGGTTATAGGGTTTACTAGCAATTTTAATAGTGGTCTAGGATTTAAGAATTCCTCTACACAATTATGGTAAGAGGATACTTTCCCTCGACACTTTATTATTCCGTATGAATTAAATAATATTATAAGTATGTAGACCTACCCTTGATTTTCTAATGGATTTCCTTAACAAAACATCCAGAATAATGTAACAAACCTAAAACACTGTATGTCAATTTACCAGGACATATACCGGAATCTATGTATAAAAATAGGCAAGCACCTTTCATTTCCTCCTTTTTTCTCAGCTTGTGAGCATCGTAGGAAAGAACCGCGCTTACCGTTAGAGTGGTGTCTTCTAGATGAGCAGAAGCGCATTTTAATTCACATCGGCCTCCAGGGCTACGCCTTACATCTCTCCAAAGTTTCAATGTTAATCTTAAGGAAGATGGGCAATTGATTGAATTATGGTGAGACAGCCGTTGTAAAAACAATGCCAACAAAACAGTTAAATGACAAAACTGGAAGAAAAAATGCTTCAGTTATTGTATTTGAAAACTATCTTTTACATTTTGGGTCCAGATAAAGTGAAATTCTGTAGACTTTCGACTAGGCTAGCTCTAGTACTTATATAATACGCTAAGGACATTTGTGTAGACAACTCCTACAGTCCTCAACCAATTTTCAAGTTTTTGGTGTAGTTTGATAGGGCTTGGTCTGTAGTTGTTTCCACGAAAAATTGATGATAATCGAACTTAAAATAAGTGCACTATCCACAAATTAAATTTTAAATTTTCCCATTAGAATAACATTATTGAAGCATTTTAAACGTTAACGTGTATCTGCAGTTGTTGGTGATCACTGATAGTCACGATTGGATTAGTAGGATGTCATTGATTTAGAACTAAATGTAACTTTTGTATTGTATCAAAATAAATTGCTCGATGTCGAGCAACACGTGTACTAGTTTCTTATAAATTAATATAAACATGATAAAAAAATTAAATAAAAATAAAATTGTTGATCTATGTTGAAAAAATATTTATTTAAACTCTTTCAAACAAAACATCATAAATTTAAAAAATTAAAATACACACAAATTAACTAAAACATTATTTTGTTAATGATAGTGTGTTATAACGATGACAAAAAAATTAAAGAATTTTAAGGAGAGTTGCATGGGGTTAATTCTAAAATTAATATAGAACAAAACATAAGATCAATTGTTTGATAAATTTACGAGTTTTAGAAAGAAACATAAAATCATCAAAACTGCATTAAACAACTGATTAAACGCGTTTTAATTGACATGAAAAAATATATAGAAATTTGCAATACAAAGCAATTTAATATGAGCATTTTGTTTTACCTTAATGCACATGTTGAGGAAACATTCCAAATGTTAACAAACACTCTATAACATTTCCTGTTGTGTGTGTGCAGTAAGTATGGACGATTTTTATGTCCAGGAGTACAGTAAATTATTTCTAAATCACCACCAAAATAAACAATATTGGAGTTAACTCAGGTGGACTCAGGAGCCAGCTCAATAGAACGCCGGCCGTGACACTCTGAACGAACGTAACAAGATCAGAAGGACCCACAGTAACCATATTCCAACGGTCTGTCATTTGAAATTTCTTGTGTGCATCAGAGGCGCCATATACTTGTCCGCGTTGAGAAAGGCCCCTCCTGGAAGCCAGAAGAAAACTCGGTTTTTTACACGCTCTGCCAAAAGATTATGGAGGATAGGATTGTTTATCACACAGTTCGTCCGGGGCATCCTCCTAGAAAAAAAACCGATCTGGACAGCCAAATTGTCCAGACCCCTTGACCGAGCGGATGGATAAGGCGCGAGTCCCACTGGTGTAAGCCTAACTTAGGTCTAGCCTGACGTAGTGTGATAATCAATTTCAGAAAGAATCCTAAAGAGTGGAGGAGGTTTTCTAGTGGGTAACCCCATTTTTTGGGAGTCCCACACTAAGTCCTGTGTGCGCCAATTGCGTGCGTGATTGCATTTTCCCTGCCTCTCCCTAAAAAAGAGGCTCCAGATAACTGAAAACTAATCGTCGGAACATTTCTTTTGAGTTATTCAGATTCAGAATGAGTTATTTTGGCAATTTTTCTAGATAATCAAACCTGTATGATTTTTTTTTTAGTAATGCAGATAATAAACACAAAGAACAGCCTTAACCGTCACAGAAGTGACAGAACTAATATTCCAGCGGCTTGCACGACCTCTCGCTACAGCCGGATTGTTTTGGCCTGTCAGGCGCCGGCGAGCGAGCTGCGATGGAAGCCAGCTGCTAGAGATGGCACCGGCCAACGTTCAACATCAACAATGGGCTACGTCAAGTCGCGTCCATATGTGCATTTATATTTGGACCAGCCGACTCCGTAGGTGCCCGGCTCGTTTAAATATAGCACACTTAATTGCTAAATTTGGCTATCAAGTTGCTTCCTAGTTGTATTAAATGGTTGTCCCTCATATCAGTTATTTTCCCTACTCGTTAAAACAAAAATAAAAAATTTTCACTTTTCATTTAACTTATCACTGTTTGGGTTGAAACTAATTCTAGATAAATTGATTGTTACAAAAAAGAGAATGTAACTCTACTCCAAGTGGTGTATTTGAAATCATAACAACAAACGAAGTAAAAAAAAAAAAAACAAATTAGTAGTTAGTCGACTGTAATTTATTTTACATAATGTGATCTGCGGTACATATACATGGAAAATATGAAGGTTTTACATTTTTTTTAATTCCAGAGACTACACAAATATTGGGATACGTTCTAAGCTATGAAAACATAGGTCTATGGGTAAAAGTTGTCAGTTATTGAATTACAACTTGCATTTTCAAAACAATGTATTTATACATGCAATTCAATTTATTGAGATAATTTAGATCCAGAGCACTCAAAGGGGGTCTATAGTGGAAACCTTTTTAGCTTTAAGAAAGATGGTGGTTAGGTTTTACTCACCTAAAAAAGTAACGCATATCAGAAAAGTTTTAAATCAATTTTTACTTGGAAAGCTTGCATATCAAACAAGTTTCAGAGCTGGATTGTAAAAATGATTGATGTTTTGACTCCTTACCATAGGTATTTATGTATTTGAGCACCGTTTTTAGCTCATCCCTTTAAGTTATTTTTTGTAACTCCTGTTAAAATTACTATAGTTAAAAGTGGACGGGTCTCAAAATATTCCTCACACATAATGGCTGTAAATATTCATTCATTCAAGATTTAATACACGAATATAATCTTAATTACTTTTTGTCAAACTAAGAAATAAATAGGTAATGTATGAAATAAAAATCTCTGCCTTAATTATATAACCGAAATATACAGCATATTATTACAAACAACTTTAAAAAATTAAAATGAAAAACTAATGCCTTGAATTAAATGAGCCATAAAAGCAGTGCCATTCAAAAATGCAGGCAACCAAACTTTTTATCAAATTAATATGGAAAAATTGTAATATTCAAAGACTTACAACGTATTCAACCCTTACAAGTTGGCTTGTTGCATACTGCTCAGAATAATGAAGAAATTTAGAATGATTTTGTAATGCTATTATGCTTAATGGTTAAACCAAACTTCCTTTAGGGCACGTTCCGTGGGGTGTATGTTGTACTTCAGGGCCTGCACCCCTAGAACTGGGTTGTCCACTACCCAATCCCAGCTCGAAGCACTGAGTTGGGTAACGGGCGTGGCTCCCTTTATCAACTGAAGGAGGGCAGCTTCGGCTGTTCCGAGCCCTGGCGGAGGTGGCCTTGTGTCAATCGCGCGCTTACTGGGTGTCTCACTCCAGCCTCCCCCAAAAAGGGAGGGAATGAGTCAGGATGTCGGGGATCTGGGGCTTCCGTGCCTTCGGGTATGGTTGCAGTGCAGCCGGCGCCTTTGGTGTGCGGGTTTCCAGTGACCTAGTTATTCCGCTTGGGATCCACCCATGACCCAAGTAAAACCTAAGATGGGAACCTCGGGATCCGGCTCAAGCCCCTGGCTTCGGCCAGTCCGGATATTGGGTTGGAATCGAGGGGGCAGAGGTTGTCGGTATGCTCGGCACACAGCTTCGGCTGTGGGGGGCCCTCCAGCCTTATCTGGGGGCGTTGCTCACAAACGAAAGCTGAGAAGTACCATGGGTAGTGGTGCCACTGTCACTCACAGCGGATGGTCATTTTGGGTCACCGCCGGCTGAGTACCACAGGCCTAGTGAATTCCGGGTTTTGTGGGGGTCTAATCCGCCTTAATGTGATTTGGGACAAATGTTCCATAACTCCCTTGGTCGCAAGACTGGTCCGGTTGAGGCTAATGCCAGGTACGGACTACCCGTGAGGGTAGGGGGAGCCAATACGAGGTTACCTCGTAGAGGAAAACACAGACGAAAAGAAAAAGAAGGGCACGTTCCTTATCGGAAGTAGTAAAGTTATTCTTGGCAATCACTCAACCTCAAAGGGTTCAATATGTCTCATTGTTTTTATTTAAAAAAAAAATTCAATTTTAATGAAAATTTTTATTTTGGAAAAGTACTTTAAATCACCTATGTAATATGTATCGAAATTTGTTTTACTTTTTACAGTTGTTAAGAAGGAAGGGAGCTATGAACTATTTTAGGTTTCCCGCTATATGAATAAATAATAGGGCCTATGTTATGTAATAAAGTTTAGTTGTAGGCAGGAGACTGTGGAATCTACGGCAAAAAATCCTTAAAATGTATCGTAAAAATCATTATTAAGTTAACGTTAACAGAGAACACCCGGAAAAGTTCAGAATTTATTCGAATAATATTATGTAGCTTTTCATTACAGAAACGTCAGTTAAAAATTGTAATGGAGAAGGTGCAAAAATAATTTGTAACATGGCTATTGCTATAAAATAATATATCCATGGAATATTCAAGATCGCGTTTACAATATGTTATAAGTATGACAGGTCTCTCGTCTGGGGCAAGGTGCGGACAAAAACGGCTGTCACAGCGACCACGGGCTAAGCGCGTCAGTCGCACCGACGCCGAGTTTCAATGGGCATTGGAAAATGAGTAACTTCAATTTGAGCTACCTTTAATTTGGTACACAATCAAATATGTTATTTAGTTTAAACAACCCAACCAGACAATAGGTAAATTGTTGTAATTTTAAAATCCACAAAACTTTACGTAGGATATACCGTTTCTAATTATATATTATTTTATTGACACTTAAAAAATGTTGAGGAGTATATTATAAGAGATCAAACATTCAGCAATAATAAAATAGTAGTTTTCATCCCTAGCAGCAAAAGTGGGTCTTTTTGGTGCCCAATCGTGTTTTAAAAACTAGGTGCAGCCGAGTTTTTAAAACGACTAAGCATCAAAAAGACACTTTTGCTCCGAGTGACTTTTGCTATGACTTTTCTCTCTCCTAGGACCTAAAAAATATTCCATCTGATTTTTCAGTCCTAGGACAAAAAAGAAACGGTTTTGGTACTATCGAGAGAACAAAAAACAGCCTAATTTCATGCAGAATGATAAAAAATATATTTCATTGGTCTATATGAGCCTATGCCAAATATTATTTTTGCTTTTGTCAGGAAGTGCGGCATGGATGCAGAGATCGGACTCTGCATTGCCACGGTGCGACCCCCAGCACGTCCGGCACATTTTGTGTATCGGTGCTGGGAAAACTTAGGTTTCGGGCCCCAGAGTACTGGGGTAGGGGTGTCTTATCTCCTACGGGGGGTAGACTTCCGAGGGTGTACCCGCTCCCGGCCAATGAAGGGCCGCCTCTTGCCGCACGATGCGCTGGTGAAACAAAAGTATGGATTTTCAAAACCAAAACACGAAATTAAAGGAGAATGAGCAGGCCGCCTTTAAGCGCAGCTCAAAACTGCAGAGGTCTCCGACCTCGAAGACTGCGACGCCGACGGGAGGAATTAAAGCCTCCCCTCCGCCGATCCCGTTTAAGGCTGCTGGTGTCGCCGGATCGTCGGCCGTAACCGGAAAGGAGAAGGATGAGGTTAAGCTGGGTATGGGGGTGACTGAGCCGGTAACACCTCTAGCCGGGATGCAAGGAATTCCTCTCAGGAAGAGCCCTCTTCGTCCGGCATTCGAGATGCAAATGCTTCGGCAGCAGCAGGACGATGCCAACGAGGAGGAAAACCTGTCCCTGGAGAAAATGAACGATCTTTTGAAGGAGATGGCCAAGGCTCTCCTTATTCAGAAGAACGTCAACAAGGCGATTAAGGACGGAATTCCGAAACTCGAGGATTTCCTTGGCGAAATCGAGGAATGCCGGAAGATCAGGCTGAAGGCAATGAAGCAGGAGCGCGACGTTGTGAACCGAGTTATGTCTGCTTCGCCTCAAGCTCATCTGGCTGAGTCCAAGACTCAAGCCAGAAAGCGAAAGAAGAGGCAGAGCGGTTCTTCGCCGGGAAGCCCTGAGCTTGTTGAGGTGGACTCGGTGCCGAGACCGGTTTTTGTCACTGCGGCATCGCAGACATCTCCTGTCCAGGCTACTGAGTCCGCCCCGGGCGCTGCCGTGATTCCAGCGGCTACTCCTGCAGAGCTTTCTGCTCCGGCGGCTAATCCTGCCTTGGCAGCAAACTCTGCCTCAACACCTTTGGGGGGCTGGAAGAATCACCTGTCTAAGAAAGAAAGGAGGAGACAGAAGCAAGCGGAGGTGGCTTCGAAAAGTGCGTCGAGGGTGGAGCGGACGCAAGTCTCAAACCCGGTTGGGGAGGTCTCTGGCAAGTCTGTCAGAAAGCCTAAACAACCCAGGCCTAAGAAGCCCAGGACGGAGGCAATCTTGATCAAGCCCTTAGGGGGGCGATCTTTTGCCGATTTTCTGGGTCAGATTAGATCGCAGGCCAAACCGGAAGAGACCGACACCGTTATCAAGTCTATTCGGCGAACCCAGAACGGGGATGTCCTCCTCGAACTGGGGAAGTCGAGTGACAAGATTGGTTTTGCCGCTTCCTTCAAGACTGCACTTGGGGACAAAGGCTCAATCAAGGCCCTAGAACCGAAGTGTTCGGTCGAAATTCGGGACCTTGATGCCCTCTCTACCGAAGAAGAGGTGACCCGTGCGATCCAGGTGGCACTCCCGGAGATACCGGCTGATGGAGTGAGGGTATGGCTGATTAAGCCCAACCGAAGTCAACTCCGGATGGCTGTTGCTGAGATGGGCGAAAAGCACGCCAATAAGCTGCTTAGCCTTCAGCACCTCAGAGTCTGTTGGGTTAGTTGCAGGCTCAAACGGAGGGTGGTAGTTTCGAGATGCTTCCGCTGTCTCGGTTTCGGCCACTCCTCCCGAAACTGTAAAGGGCCCGACAGGAGTGCCAACTGCTTCCAGTGTGGAAGCCAGGGCCACAAACGTAAGGAATGTTCCTCGAGCCCCTCCTGCTTCCTCTGCAAGGATTCAGGCTCCAGTGCCCTCGGTCACTTACCCGGGTCTGGTCAGTGCGGTGCCTTCAGAGCCGCACTTGAACAGGCAAAAGGCAGGGGCCGGTAATTCGCATCCTCCAGGCCAACCTTTATAGATCCTGGGGAGCTGATAACCTTCTAGATCAGCTCGACCGAGAACTTGGTGCTGACGCGCTCCTTATCAGCAAACAGTATCGGGACAGAGACCCAAACATTTGGATCTCGGACAGCCTCGGTACTGCTGCATTTTGGGCACGTAATACACGAGGTGTCTTGGTGCGGAGTCACGGGCGCGGCCGAGGATTCGTCTGGGTTCGGTGTAGGGACGTGACTATCTTCAGTTGCTACCTCACACCCAACGAGGCCGCCCAGGACTTCCGCGACAAGATAGATAGCCTAGAGGAGTGCGTTCTCGGCACCACCGGGCATTTCGTCGTTGGTGGCGATTCCAACGCCAGGGCCGTCGAGTGGAGAATGCCCTCTACCAGCTCCCGGGGGAAATACATCCTGGATTTCATCGCCAGGGCCGGTCTTGTCGTCCTCAACCAGGGCGACACACCTACTTTTCGGCGCCCCGGGCTGAGAGGCACGATCCCTGACGTCACCTTTGCGTCTGAGTCGCTCCTTCCGAGGATCTCTGGCTGGAGGGTTGTGGAGGACTATACGGGTAGCGACCACCAATACATCGTTTTTGACCTGCATGATCAGGCAAATCGTCGCATTTCGGGAAGGGCCACGCCGGTGGAACACCAACAAACTGGACGTGGTCAAGTTCACCGAAGTCATCTCTCGGGGAGCGCAGGGGAATCCTGGTGAGGCTGGGGCCGAGGCATTAGTAACATCCACGATGGAACTGATCGTCTCGGCCTGCGACCAGTCTATGCCGCGAAGGAAACCCCGACGCGACAAACAACCCGTTTACTGGTGGACTGAAGAGATTGCGGAACTCAGAAGAATATGTTTAAGAACTAGACGAGCCGCCACAAGAGCGAGAATTCCCGCAGACAGAGTTCGTAAGTCGGAGGCCTATAAAGCTGCGAGAAAATCTCTCCGCCAGGCGATCAACAGGAGCAAGGCGAATAGCTGGAGGAGACTTCGTGATGACGTTGACTCCGACCCGTGGGGCCTGGGTTACAAACTTGTAACAAAGAAACTCGGCGCCCGCTCTCCACCTTCCATCATGGAGGGCGCCACCATGGGGAGGATCGTCGCAGCGTTGTTTCCTGAACATCCACAGCGACCGCCGGTTGACTTCGGACGGGTAGAGGACGTTCCACTTTTCACTTTCGAGGAGCTGGAAACCTCCGTTCTCTCCCTGAAGAGCAACAAGGCTCCTGGAACGGATGGGATTCCCAGTGAGGCTTAAAAGAAATTATTTTCAATCAACGCTGACTTGTTGTTGAGAATGTATAACGCCTGTTTGGTAGAAGGGGTGTTTCCGGCTCCCTGGAAAACAGCCAGGCTTGTACTGATCAGCAAGAGCAAAGGTGATCCCGAGCTGCCGTCGTCCCACAGGCCTCTCTGCATGTTGGACACGGCTGGGAAGCTGTTCGAGAAGCTGATCCGTTCCCGCCTGACTTCTGCCGTGGAAGCTGCCGGGGACTTATGCCCCCGTCAGTACGGCTTCAGAAAGGGACGGTCAAAGATCGACGCTGTCACTGAAGTTCAGAGAGCTGTGGAAAGAGCCGAGAGCCACAACCATTTCTCCCGCCGAGTAGTGCTTCTTGTTACGCTTGATGTCAAGAATGCCTTCAACTCGGCGAGGTAGGTCGATATGTTGGATGCGCTTCGCAACACCTTTCGTATTCCTGCATATCTGTTGCGGCTCATCGAGGATTATATACGCTCTCGAAGCCTGATTTATGACACGAGGGACGGAATGCGGACGATGGAAGTCACTTCTGGTGCCGCACAAGGTTCAATACTCGGCCCGGATCTCTGGAACGTTGCCTATGACAGCCTCCTGAGGTACGAGATGCCTGAGGAAACCACTTTGGTTGGGTACGCCGATGACGTCGCAGCTCTCATTGCTGCACGCAACGTTGAGCTGGCCCAACTAAAGTTGAACCGAGTCATGCGTGTGGTCAACACCTGGATGTCAGATCACGGTCTCTCGCTTGCTCTCAGTAAGACGGAGATTGTGATCCTCACGAAAAAGAGGATCGACACCGTCGTCCCACTCCGAGTGGGAAGGGAGGTGGTCACATCAACTCGTGCCGCCAAATACCTTGGGGTTATGGTGGACACCAAGTTAAGCTGGAGGGATCAGATCTTCCGTACGGCGGACAAGGCCGCTAAGGTAGTGACTTACCTTAGTAGGCTGATGGCCAATGTCGGGGGTCCCCTATCCAGCAGAAGACGTCTGTTGGTGTCCGCGGTCCAGTCCGTGCTCCTTTACGGGGCAGAGGTGTGGGCAGGCGCTCTAGATAAGGAGTGCTACAGGTTGCGACTCGCCCGGGTTCAGCGTCAAGCTGCGCTCAGGGTGTGTTCCGCCTACCGGACAGTGTCCGAGCCTGCCGTCCTGGTGGTCGCCGGAGTCATCCCTGTCAAGCTCTTGGCAGGGGAGAGGAAAGCGATTTATCAGAGACAAGGCGAGATCGGCAAGGACACGGCAAGAACAGAAGAGCGCTCCCGAACCTTCCAGCAGTGGCAACACAGCTAGGAGCACGACACCCGAGGACGATGGACTGCGCGACTTATCAAGCACGTCCAACCATGGGTGGAACGGCGGCATGGGGAGGTGGACTACTACCTGACCCAATTTTTGACAGGTCACGGCTATTATACGACTATACCTGAACTGGATGGGAAAGACCGGTTCACCGGACTGCATTTATTGCCCGGGTGTTCCCGACGATGCGGAACACAGATTCTTCCGCTGTCCCCGTTGGGAAGGGCCCCGCCTGGAGGCCACACAAATCTTTGGTGCATTTTCTGTGGACTCGGTCTGCCAAAAGATTTTGGAGGATGAGGGCAACTGGGATTGTCTGTCACAGTTCGTCCGGGGCATCCTCCTGGAAAAGAAAACCGATCTGGACCGCGAAGTGGCCCAGATCCCTTGATCGAGCGGCTGGATAAGGAGCGAGCCCCACGGGCGTAAGCCAAATTTAGGCCTAGCCTGACGTAATGTGATAAACAATTCCAGGTTAGATTCCTAAAGAGTAGAGGAGGTTTTTTTAGTGGGTAAACCCGTTTTTTATTGGAGCCCCACACTACAGGCTGGCCACCTGTGTGCGTAATGCATTTTTCCCGCTCTCCCTCAAAAAAAAAAAAATATTATTTTTGCTTGTATTCACTTTTACCAATAGAAAGTATGTCTTTTTGAAAGAGCCTCTTCACCAAACCACGACTCTTACTCTTAACCTAATTCAGCACTCAGCAGAAACCCCGAGAGTCGCAAATCGGCATACCACGACGCGACGCCGCGATGTCTATGACGCCAATATGACACGCACCGGAGGAAACTTTCTTCTGAGTCCAAAAAATAATAATGACTGTGGAGAGAAACTTTCCATCCTAACTTATTCAGCATCTTCAATGGGTCTGGTATTTTTCAAATACCAGTACGTGCACCTCCGCTGCATACCTTGATAAGAAATAAAGAAGACTATTTAGAACCAGTGAGCAATAAGATGTGATTTTATTTATTGATTTACTGTGAAAACTATTGTAATTTTACTTGTAATTAATTTCCTTTTATTATTACGGACTACCATGATAAACCGAAAAGTAGAATTAAATACAACAGTAGGCCTATCCTAAATTATACAATTGAGTAACGATATAAAATGGCAATTTTTAATTTAAGTGTCACAAGGACCAACCCGCAGGAAATCAATTCCAGGCTATATATTTGACATACATTGTAACACAAGGTTCAATCTCTTTGTAGGCAATAAAAGCAACAGTAAGTAATGTTCCATGCATAATAAAAATCGCATAGAAGATAAACAACAATCAATTCAAATAGTTTTGCAGATTTTTTGGTCTAGGAGCACATAATTAATCTTTCTATATGGTTGTATATTTATTTATTATTTTTTGTGTTTTCTACGCCAGTTGGCATTTTTTACGTTTTGAGGGGGAATTCTCCAAACACCAGTCTTGTTTGCCATTGTTTTGTTATAATGATTAATTAATATCCTTTGACAAATAGCAATTTGGTCCGAAATTGAACCTTTGAAAAGCCACTGACATTTCGTAGGATCGAACCGGCTACCTTTGAATCCAAAGGCGAGCTTTATAACCACTCAGCTACTAAACCAGTTTCCGGGCCTTAACCTCCACTGACTTGCACCGTTCTATTTCAAGGGAATTTCCCGACAGGGAATACGCTATTAGGGTTGTAGTCATGGTAAGACACCACGTTACCATTTCTTTCGAGGCTTATTTTCTTATGTTTGCGGGACGGCTAAAGGTATTGTAGATTCATTTTTATCTTTTAATACCCATGAATGTAAAAACCCTCACTTCCTCACTCACTGTTTTACTCTTCACTAAAGCTCCACCTTCCCATTCATCTAAAATGTTGAAAATATACAGCGAATTATTGGGGAAAAAATACGAAAACGTGATTGTTTTTTTTATCCCAAACCTGCCTCAATAAGATCGTCTGTACCTATGGGCTTTGTAATTTACTATGCTATTTTTTAAGGACATTAATTTTATAAAGCAGTTGATTATTTATTAATATCTTTATAATCAATATAACTTATTTCAAACACTGTGCAGCAGAATGCACCAATCATATCGGTGTTATTAATATTACAGTACAATAATTGACTATATTATACACTACCGTAAATAGACTTCTCATATAACCCTCACCACGTAACTTGACGAATGAATTTTCAATACTATTCAGTTAAAATGATTGTATAATCAGCTGTTCTATAAAAAATTGCATGTAACGTAAGCTCCATGTTTTTGGAAAAGTACCCCCTCTCCTCCCCTCGACATACCCATCTGTTTTTGGCCATTCGTCAACTTATGTGGCGTGACTTATAGCAGGAGGCGTGTTTGAAACCAATTAAAGGTGCTGCTATACATCGACGTCACGTCACGTCACGTCACGTCTTCATTCGCATCCATTCGCATCGATGGATCCGGCGATTCCGGAGGGGGTGCTATACATCGATGTCAAGCATTCGCATTCGCACTGGACGTCGCGTCCACTCCGCCAATTCTCACGGATTCCGCGCGCGTGGAAGTAAACAAAACAAACATTCGGACAAAATCCACCCTTGCTCTCATTGGTTCCGAAGTTTCCCGATTGCGTACGAAGATACCCGAGGCGAAAGCCGAACGGCCGAATGGACGTTGGTAGCGGCTATACAGCGACGTCGCGTCACGTCACGTCACGTCTTCATTCGCACCCATTCGCACCGATTCGCACCCGAATGCTCCTAAGAGCATTCGAGTGCGAATGGATGCGAATGAAGACGTGACGTGACGTGACGTTGATGTATAGCCGGTTCCATTTGAATACACAGGGAGCATACCATGCGAACGTGGACGTGACGCGACGTGACGTGACGTGACGTCGATGTATAGCAGCACCTTAACGGTGGCGCGATCTCCCGAGCCGTAGGCCTACATGGAAGTACAAGTGACATATGATAGGTAAATCATTATTACCACTCTTCTTAAGAATGATGAAACATTTTATAACTGAGGGTTATGTTTATGTTGAGATAAAGTGTTTTTGCAGCACTGTAAATCCAGCTGAATAAAATTACAAGATCGACTGCAACTAATCTGGCCCGACGTACACTAACATCAATGAATACAAAAACGTTTTTGTATTCATTGCTAACATTCATCCAAAATTACGGCACCAAACAAAATGCATTGGATGAGAAGTCTATTCACGTTAGTGTGTGTAGTCAATGATATTACTGTTGATTAAAGAAAGATATTATCATGATATTACAGTTACTTTGTGGAAAGCGAATGGACGCGGGAAGGAACTTGAACTAATATAATTTGAACACACGATTGTCAATTTTGAATTCTGTGGTAAAAGCATGTGAAACAGCTGATTATGACATTTGAGAAAGAGGTGACTTCCGCAGATGTTGGGCTGTATTTACGACAGTCGCCGCCAGGGTGTGTGAGTAGTCAACGATGCAGGCAGGGTCGTCTATTACCAGATGCACGGCGGTGTGGGGTCTCCAGCGACCGTAACACATGGCCAGGAGGTTGGTTTACAATGTTGAACATAGCGTAAACAGGCGCCTGTCTCCACGGAGGGCATTGATATAGGTTGTATAGATAGCCGCATCTA